>KV006384.1:86985-108376 GCA_001598015.1 Dorcoceras hygrometricum
GATAGCCAATCCATTCCTAAGATAGCATCGAACTCGATCATGTTGAGTTGTATCAAGTTTGCAAAGAATGGACTATCGCTGATCGATAACTTGCAGTTTCGATGGAGTTTATGTGTTTCGATGGTAGTATTGGTAGGAGTTGCTACTCTATAGGGTTCAGATAGAATTTCAGGCTCTAACCCTAACTTCTTAGCAAACCTCCTAGACACGAACGAATGCGTAGCACCACAATCAAACAACACATAAGCAGGCAGCTTGTTGATGAAAATGGTACCTGTCACCACGTCGTTAGCGTTTTCAGCTTCTTCCTGTGTCATTGCGAACACACGAGCATTGGGCTTATCCTCCCTAGGCCTTGGCTTGCTCGGAGCCGCATTGCTCGATCCAGCTTTTGCGCCTTGGTTCTCCGGACAATCCGTAATTCGGTGACCCAACTTTCCACAATTGAAGCATGCACCGCTCTGCTTGCGACAGTCTCCAGGATGACGTTGGCCGCAGGAGGAGCAAGTGGGCAACGCCTGGTTATTCTGTGTAGGAGTTGAGCCGCGGTTTTTGAAGTTTGGCCGCTTGTTCCTAGGCCGACCTTGCGAAGTCTGAGCATTGAGGGGGCGCTTGTTTTTGTTGTCCGCTTCCCGCCTCTTTATGTCAGTCTCAGCGCGGATTGCAGCTCCCATCAAGTCTTCAAGACTCGTGGCTTGGTAAACTGCGAGGGCTGACTGGATACGGCTGTTTAGACCTTTCTTGTATCGGTGCATCTTTAGAGTGTTATCCGGCATAAACGTTGGGACGTAGGTTCCCAACGAATTGACTTGGAGGTATACTCTACAACCGACATGTCTGCGGTCTGAGTGAAGGTCTCAAACTCGCTGAGCCTCTGCATTCGTACTTCCATGGGAAAGTACTGTTTCAATAATGCTTCTCGAAACCTCTGCCACGTCATAGCTTGTCCATTTGCAGTCATGGTGGGCTCGACTTCTTCCCACCATTTCCCAGCTTTACTGTCGAGGAGTGGTGTTACCACATCCACTTTGACTGCGTCTGGGACCTCCAGGAGTCGAAGTTGCGTCTCGATGTTCTTCATCCAGGTCTGATCAACTTCTGGGTCGTGGCTCCCATCGAAGGTGGGGGCTTTATTCTTACGGAGGGACTCGTAATAGAACTTCGTCCCATGGGGTGGAGGGGGAGGAGGAGGAGCTTGGTTGTGGTTGGGACCAACCAACCCTTGAAGCGTTGTGGCAACAATTGTAGCTATTGCCATTAGGTCTTCTCTGCTAAGACCAGTTTCGTTGTTTGAGGGTCCTTCGCCTCCATTGTTCCTGTCGCTTCTACGATCGTCTGCCATATTCTGCCATAGGGAGACTTTATTAAGAATGGAGTTATATAACTGTGAAAGGTAGAGAATAAGATATCTTGAAGGGCTAAGCAATTTATTCGAATAGAAAGATGAATTGAATACAAAGCTACAATATATCCTATTCATCATCTATCTCTCCCTCGCCTAGAGGAATATCCCCAATCTCTTCCTCTTCCTGTTCTTCTTCCGGTTCTTCCTCCCATTCACCATCAAATGGAGCAGGGGCATTGTCAGCTTCTTGGAGATCGTGGATAGTTTGGAGTAGGCTATCCTTCTCATCCACCAGGGCCTCGATGAGCAAGTGTTGTGCCTGCATCGAGTCTTCGGCTTCGTGGATACGAGCCTGGAACTTCTGATGGCACTCCGCATGGTTTTCTTTAGTTAGTTGTTTCTTATCCTTCATTCTTTCAATTTTCTTGGACATGCTAAGGCCTATCTCAGTCAGTCCGGCGATGACCTTATGCGAGGCTTCTAAGGCTACTTGAGTATCTTCCAGTTCTTTCTTCAAGGTGGCCAATCCTCGTCTCTCATTGGCTAATTGGGCTCTAAGGCGCCTAATTGTGCGGCCTTGGTTATCGAGGGCAATTTGTTTCATACGAAGGGCAGCAGTAGCACGCCTGGACCTTGAAACTTTCAGATTTGGTTTCCCAGCTGGATTATGAACCTGGTGAGCTCTGATACCACTAAAATGTCACGCCCCGAGACCGAGACTCATGACATCGGCAATATTAAACAATTTAAAAATTGTTAAACATTAAGCCATCATAGCATAGCTCAAACCAGTCTATTACATATCCAAAATAATATCGTTTTTACATCGGAAAATCAAAGAAATTTGCGGAAGCGAAAATCATGAAATTACATTAACAAACGGAATCTTCACCAGCCCCAGAACTGGTCTTGTTCGTCTTCTTCTACCTGCTCTTCATTCTTATCTGGGTGGAGAAGTAAGGGGTGAGTGTTTGGGGAAACACTCAGAAAGTGGGGTATACCATTCGAGCATAACAAATATACATATATATATGACTGAATTCAGAGCAGAACATAACCAGAACAGAGCAGAGCATAACAGAGCATAGCATGACAGATATCACTGATGATTACTTCGTGTCTATGGTTTACTGATCAGTCCCTAAGTTTTACTCCTCTAAGGGGTCGAGGCCATGTGGTTACACCAAGTAACCCAGAGTGCGAAATATCCGTAAACCCATATAACGACAGAATCGTGTCTATGGTTTACTGATCAGTCCCTAATTTTTACTCCTCTAAGGGGTCGAGGCCATGTGGTTACACCAAGTAACCCAGAGTCCGAAATATTCCGTAGACCCATATTAC
The DNA here is from genome assembly GCA_001598015.1 of Dorcoceras hygrometricum. NCBI lineage: Eukaryota > Viridiplantae > Streptophyta > Magnoliopsida > Lamiales > Gesneriaceae > Dorcoceras > Dorcoceras hygrometricum. The sequence goes on from KV006384.1 coordinate 89,675, forward strand.
GATAGCAAAAACCAGTGCGAGCGGAGTTTGAATGAGACAAGGTGCTCGAACAGTAGACTTAAAACTGAACTTTCGAAATGAATATATATACTATAACCAACGAAATATATATTAGCAAAAGCCGACTTACTATTTAAAGTCTTCGGGTGAAAATCTGGTAGTACAGAAATCTGGAAATTGGCGTACGACTTCTGCTAAACTTTGGACAATTGCTCGCAGGATTTCAATGGGAAATCTGGTAGCAAAAGCTTCTGAGCACGTCACAATTTACGTAGGACTCTGGCTAAGAGATTTGGCAAAACTCCTGCAGAACTTTGGCGTGAGTTTGCTGCTGTTCTAACTGAGGGATTTCGAATGGTGTGAGCAACTCTGTGGCCATCCTCTGGTATTTATAGGCGTAGAGGTGAGAAAGTCGAGCGCCCGCCAGTAAACGATCTTAAATCCCTAACATTACGTCGACTGTTACGCGCGCATGATTTACGAGTTATAATTGGCCATTAATTCTCTCAATTCGACGGTTACTGCGTGAAATCTGCCTTGTACGCGTGAGAAATATTTTCGAATTTCCACGGGTGGGGTTTCCTGTACAAAGAATCTTGCTTCGCGTCGAGAAACCTGAATTTTTGTGGAGAAGATGAAGTCTGCGTCGCTAAACGCCAGCTGCTGAATTTGCGTCGCTGCTGATTTCTCTTCAAGCTCCACGACTGATCTTTAGCGTTAAGTCAAAACGTTGTCGTGTCAACTTATTCAAGCGACACCATTTTGATCGTTGTAAAGCACCTGCTGGTTATCTTTAAGTAATGCACCTTCTGATTCAAGATAACCGCAGCTATCTGCTGGTTTTAATCATCGCACAAGCCATCTGCTGAATCTTTAGCGCGAAGGAAAAACACTGTCGTATCGACTTATTCAAACGACATCGTTTTGTTATTGCTAACTTCAAGTACCAACTGCTGGTTTGCACTGTAGCTTCCTGCTGATTGCTGACGTTACTGCTGATGTCATCATTGCTTAGCTCTCCAACTGGTCTTCTCGCCCCAGCTGATCTTTCTTCATCTGCTGATCATGAATGGCCAACTGCTGAATTCGTGTCGCTGAATGTCCAACTGCCGAATTAGCTACCCAACTGCTGAATTTCGACTACCTGCTGATTTTCGACCAGCAGGTGATTTTCGACCAGCAGCTTTCTAAAACAGATCTCTCCATCGCGCATGTAATTCGGCGTCGTTTTGCACGATGCAGATCTCTAAAACAGATCTTAACAACGCTAATTCTACACGGCGTCGTTTCCTCTTGGTCTAAACGCTGTCGTTCTGTGAGAATACGCTGTGTATGCTTGCTCGCCTCTCGAATTCAGATTTCTCCCCAAATCTGAGTTGACCATGTGAAATCGGGTTTGACCCTTTTTTTTTCGGGTTTTCACAGAAAGGATGAGACCTGGGGGACTATTACAGAGTTTAGAGGTGGCCCAATGAAATTGGGAGCATGTAGCTATGGATTTTGTGACCCATTTGCCTCGTTACTGCCGAGGATGTGATGCTATTTGGGTATTGATTGACTGAATTTCGAAATCAGATCACTTTATTCCCTACAATATGATGAATTCCTTGAAGAAAATGGTGAAACTTGTTGAGTTAAGCGTGCAAGGATGAGAGCAGTACTGGCAAGAGTGACCTCGTGGGAAGTTCTCGTACGTCAAGCTGCTGACGTTGCGCCGCTTGATCTGGTTGGCCATGTGGGCTGTAAAAGTGTGATGTCAGATCTTAACGTGTAATACTATCTCTGCTGGGGATAGGTCCGGTGGTGGGGGAAGTGTAAGACTGATCTCTAAGGGAATTGAGACAGCACCAGCAGTTAGACATGCACATCCCCTGACTCATGGGCCTAACAGCCCAACACTAACGCACATAATAGGTGCACTCTGCGCTACCACATTATAAGGAAATAAAAGTTGCGCCTTGGCTAACAGCTATAGCTTTTGGCCTAGTGGTAAGCGCTTGATCCTAACAATTGGTATCAGAGCAAGGTCAGGGGTTCGAGTCTCCCAAGAAGCATTTTCTATACTTCTTGGGGGGGGATTGTTGAGTTAAGCGTGCAAGGGTGAGAACAATACTGGGATGGGTGACCTCCTGGGAAGTTCTCGTACGTCAAGCTGCTGACGTTGCGCCGCTTGATCTGGTTGGCCATGTGGGCTGTAAAAGTGTGATGCCAGATCTTAACGGGTAATACTATCTATGCTGGGGATAGGGCCGACGGTAGGGGAAGGGTAAGACTGATCTCTAAGGGAATTGAGACAGCACCAGCAGTTAGACACGCACATCCCCTGACTCATGGGCCTAACCGCCCAATCCTAACGCACATAATAGGTGCACTCTGCGCTACCACATTATAAGGAAATAAAGTTGCACCTTGGCTAACAGCTATAGATTTTGCCCTAGTGGTAAGCGCTTGATCCTAACAAAACTGTACAACGATTTTGTAGTTCGATTGAATGGAGTGCCTGTGTCCATAGTTTCATACCGAGATCCGAGGTTCACTTCCAGATTTTGGAAGAGTTTACAAGCATCCTTGGCACCAGATTGGCTATGAGTACAGCCTATCATCCTCAAATCAACGGCCAATATGAGAGAACTATACAGACTTTGGAGGATATGTTGCGAGCTATTATTATGGATTTCACTGAAAACTGGCAGGATTCATTGTCGTTGGTGGAATTTTCGTATAATAACCGCTACCAGGTAACGATTGGAGTGGCACCGTTCAAAGCCTTGTATGGTAGGAAATGCAGGTCGCCCATTTGTTGGGAAGAAGTAGGGGAAAAGCAGCTGTCTTCACCTGAATTTGTGCAGCTAATGAGGGATAAAGTTGATCTAATTCGACAGCGTATGAAGGCTGCACAAGATCGCCAAGCTAGTTATTCAAAGCGGTGGCGTAGGCCTTTAGAATTTCAGGTTGGTGATCGGGTGTTCTTGAAAGTTTATCCTTTCAGAAGTGTTATGAGATTTGGACTCAAAGGGAAATTTAGCTCCTAGTTATGTTGGACCTTATGAAATTGTGGAAAGGATCGGTCCTTTGGCTTATCGTTTGTTGTTGCCACCCGAACTATCGTCACTTCACGATGTGTTTCACGTTTCAATGTTGAGGAAGTATGAACCGGATCCTTCGCATGTGCTACAAACTGACAAGGTAGATCTAGATCGAACGCTGAGTTATGTTGAGTATTCCTTGCAGATTTTGGTCAGGAATGAGAAACAACTCAGGAATAAGACCATTCCCTTAGTAATGGTCCAGTGGAGCAAGCATGACAGGGAAGAAGCTATGTGGGAGTTAGAGGAGAAGATGCAACGTGAGTTGCCTCATCTGTTTCAGTATGCATCTTACTAGCTTACATAGATAGAATTCTGGATGTTGTTTTCCCAGTCACCTTAAGTTCTGGTTAGTAGTTGTTCCATGTATTTTAGAACTGCTATGCATAGTACATTTGCATATTTTCAGTTTTGGTGTTGTAGTGATATTTCTGTGATGTTGAGGTTAGATCAGTTCAGATGAAATCTTGTTTTTAGTGGGGGAGGAATGTGAGACCCGAAAGATTAGTGGAGCAATTAATTTAATTAATCGGGTTTAGCATAGAACGGTTCAGGCGTGATCTGATCTGGTACGGGCCAGCTCTGAGCTGGTATGCTTAGTAAACGTAAGCTGGTCTGGAGCAGATTAGAGCTAGATGATTCAAAGGAGAGCGATCTGGTCAGTGCGTGGAACAGCTATGGGTTAGTTTTCATAGCACGGTACGAGCTGGATGGTTGGATTGCTTATATATTGTTGTCGCAAGCTATTCTGGGTACGCTAAGATGGATATTCGAAGCGGGTGCCGAAGAGACGTCATTTGGGGAAACTAGCTTAGAGGGGGCAATCTGATAGTACAGTGTAGACCGACCTGGTTCAAGGGTTTTGTGTAAACCGGTACGGTTCATGGGTATTAGCTTAGGCGAGAGCTGATAGTGTGCGAGTTGGTCTTCTTGCGAGTGATCTGGTTGTCCCGAGCTGAGGTGCGGTGCGACGTTGTTTATGTGACGTCAGCTTAAACGCTAGCTGGATGGTATGCGTGAGCTGGCCAAGGCATAATCTGTTGTTTCTGTATACTTGTGATATGTTCTGGTAGCGCGAACTGGATGACGTATACCATCTTGGATACCCTGAGCTATAGAAGGCCACTGTTCACCAGATCGCGGGGGACTTATTTATGAAAGACGTTTACCGTGCGATCGCCATGTTCTCCATCACTTAGAAATATTTCCTCTCGAGAGATCGACATCCCAGCCCGTCTTAGAACCCTACCTACTGTTTATCGTAACCTATTTCCTCTGATTCCTGGCGGTAGACGATGCGGCTTTGAGCAAGGTTGGTAGCGTTGAGTTATCCTTTCGAAGACGCTTCTTCCTATACCTCTTTGGAAGACTTTGGTGGGCTATAAGATGAACGCGAAGGAGCTACGATGTGCTATTGGTTCGTATTCCGGCCGATTGGGTATTCCGTTCAGGTAGTGCTTTCGAGTAAGTGTTAGATCCTCCCTTACGCTTTGTTTAGAGCAAGATATCACGTTTAAGGGGTAGGATAGAACTGGGTTGACCTATGGCTTCCAGTTCGATATATCTGTGCTTACTGTCCCTGAGGTAATTATCGTGTTTGGATAAGCAGGTTTCAGATCTGAGTTTTTCGGGACTCTTGTTGTGGTAATTGTATCACATAAGCTAAGGTACGGATGTGAGCTTATATTTACAGCTTTGTGATAGGCTTGTGTATAAATGAGCATGTGCTGTTATGTTCAGTAGTGTGTATGCTGTTGATTCTATGCTATTACTTGCATCTGTTCTATTGTGTGATATCTTGCAAACTGTTCTTATGCATACACGCATGACATGTTGTTGCGATCTGTTCCTTGCGATCTTGTGTTAGCAGCCTGATGTGAGAACCTATGATTCGTTGTCTTTCGCTGCCCGCGTTGTTAGGATGCGTATGATTGAGCGACTGGGTATGTCAGGCCCCGTGCTAATTACTCACAATTAACACTTAAAAACGCATAAACACGGAAGCATAAAATCAGGGCTTAAAAAATTTTCGAAATCATTTGGGCCTGAACGTAAAAACATATATTCAAAATATCGATAATAAAAATATAAGTTAACTCAAACTTATACAATCAGGTAACAACAACAATTCAAATCTAATACAGAGCCCCAATACACAAAAACGCGGGGCATCCCCCGGTTCAGTACATATCATAAATTTAACTGGGACTCATGGGAAAGTGGATCGACCAGCTGAACCTCCACTCTGTCCAGCCTGGCTACCTGAAGATCCTGCAATTGGATAACACAGACCCAAGACACAAAAGCAGGAAAAACTGGGACTCATGGGAAAGTGGATCGACCAGCTGAACCTCCACTCTGTCCAGCCTGGCTACCTGAAGATCCTGCAATTGGATAACACAGACCCAAGACACAAAAGCAGGAAAAAAATACGAGGTCAAGCCTTAGTACGAAGAGCTATCAAAACAGCTAAACATGCAACATACTATAAATCGATGTCATGAATGCATGAGGCTACCAAAGAATCGGATAGCTAGACCAGTCCATCAACTGGCAAATCAAATCAAGCCTCTATACCACGCACAGCCAATCAGTCGGTGGAAATCATCGGTCCGTGATCATCGGGGCCCGTCAGCCCATCACAACTTGGGGGTAGACACTCGAATCCAGTGGTCACCACTCCGATGATAGCGTTGGACTTTTTGGGCACGACTCATCAGTCGGCCAGTCACAACGTGGCACCCAATCAGGTCATCAAATCAATCTGTCAAGGCTCAATATGTATGCATGTATGCCAATCAATATCAATGCTCAATGCATACAATGCACAATACGTAAACAGAACATATATCAATCAATTCAACATGTCAGTTTCACGTAAGACACAGCAGCAAGTCTCACAACATCAATAATAGCATGCTCAAGCCTAAAGCTTCTAAGGCTGCTCAATTCGTACCTCAATTCCACAAATTCAACCTCACAGATTTCACAAAAAGGCACGGCAGAACTCACGGCCAGCAACCAGCTTTCTCCTGGCTTTGCAATTCACGGCAGACACTTCCTGCGAGCTCAAATCTGCCACAGAGCCTCACAAATCAGCTTAATTCTAGTTCAAATCTGAAATTCTACGCATCATAGCCAAAGGTCAGAACTCCACTCTAGTTCTACAAGTCTACGCAGGCCTTAACTACAAGAACAAAGCTCAAAACAACAAAGGATGCTCACCCAGAAGTTCACGCTAGTAGGAGGAAAACACGGCACAGGTTTATCCCAAAAACTTCAAACGCTAGCAACTCCACGCTTCCAGATTCAGCGTTAATTCAAGGTCTAAAATGGGTAGAAATCGAAAGAGCTAAGCTAGGGGAGTTCAACGCCACCAAGATTATCAAAAACAGAGGCTGGAAGCGACGGGAATCGGCGGTGGAAAGCTACGGTGAACAGTAGCAAGTCAAGGGTTTCAACAGAGAAGATAAGAAATGACGGGTTGAGAAATATTCTAAGTGTAGTTCAACACTTCAATTTATTCCTCAATTCAGTGGCTACTGTCTAAGTCAAACACCGACAAAAACAGATTCCTGCAACGCAAAATAGCGCCAATCAGATTTCGCAATCCAGCGCTTAAATCATCAGATCCCAGCGTTAACAACAAACGCTCTCTCGCAAGTCAAAACGACAGCGTTTAGGTAAAACAGATCTCAGCGCTCAACGCAACAGATCTCAGCGCTATCCCTAAAACAAATCTCTACGCCTTAGCAACGCGAAACGCTAAAACGACGACGTAGCAACTTACTGTAACGATGCCGCATCACTCCAAACAGATCTCTCCTCGAAATACCACGCTAGCGCTCAAAACAGATCTCTCCACTAAGCGCGCTCCATCAGACGTCAACTCTACATGTTGACTAGCACATGAAATCTGCTTACGTTAGCAGATCTCTTCACGCGAACTATCACCCGCGTTCTATACAACGAAACCAGATCTCTCAATCCAGCTATCACCCGCTACAGTTCCGTTGACCAACGTTGACATCTGAAAATCACGAAACAAAAGCGCTGCTCTCTCGCGCCACTCTCTTCAATCCAGATCTCACCAAAAACGCAGCGTTTTACCTAATTCTCGCGGCAAAACACGCTAACACTCAAGGAACCAGATTTCTATCAAAATCAAATCAATTCGTTCCCAATTCTCAACCAGATTTCACCCGAACTAAAATCTGGACAACTCCAATTAGAGAGCTGAATTTCCTCAAATTAGATTTCACCAAAAATCCGAAATTCCGGAAATCAAAAATCTTAATTCCCGTGACTAATCTAACCCAAAATCTGATTAATCACAAATCTTGAAATCTGATTCCTCACATTCTTCCCACCTTAAGAGATTTCGTCCTCGAAATCAAAGGCAAACCAAGGCAGAAACAATCAAACATTCAAATCAACACAAACATCTACTCAAATTCGAAGCAAAAACCAGAAATTTACCTGGAAAAACCTGCACGATCAGTGCTCAAACAGATGAGGCCAGTCTTGTCTCATCTTCCTCAACTTCCCAGGTTTCTTCTTCTGGGCCATGCTTGCTCCATTGGACCATCACCAATGGAATTATCTTGTTTCTCAGCTGCTTCTCCTTCCTATCCAGAATCTGCACCGGATATTCGACATAGCTCAAGGCAGAATCCAGCTCAACTTCGTCGGTTCTCAAAACATGGGACAGATCTGGCTCATATTTTCTCAACATAGACACATGAAAGACATTATGCATCGCTGCTAATTCCTCGGGCAGCCTCAATCTATGAGCCAACTGTCCAATCCGCTCAAAAATATCAAAAGGTCCAACGAATCTGGGAGCCAATTTGCCTTTAAATCTGAATCGCATAACACTCTTGAAAGGAGAAATCTTGAGAAACACACGATCGCCAACCTCAAACTCCAAAGGTCTGCATCTTCTGTTAGCATAGCTAGAAAAACGGTCTTGAGCAGCTTTCATTCTACTCCGAATCAAGTCAATCTGATCCTTCATGTGCTGAACAAACTCCGATGTAGAAAGCTGTCTCTCACCAACTTCTTCCCAACAAATCGGGGATCTGCACTTTCGACCATACAAAGATTCAAATGGAGCAATTCCGATAGTCACCTGGTAGCTGTTGTTATATGAAAACTCAACCAAAGATAGCGAATCCTGCCAGCCACCGCTGAAATCCATCACAATTGCACGCAGCATATCCTCTAAAGTCTGGATAGTCCGCTCAGACTGTCCGTCTGTCTGTGGGTGATAGGCCGTACTCATAGCCAATCTCGAACCCATCGCTGCCTGCAAACTCTTCCAAAATCGATAGGTGAACCTCGGATCTCTATCGGACACTATCGAAACCGGAACTCCATGCAATCTAACCACATGGTCGATGTACAGCTTCACCATTTTCTTCATAGAGCACCTCACATCATAGGGAATGAAATGGGCTGAATTCGAAAGTATATCAATCACAACCCAAATAGCATCGCATCCCCTGCTCGATCGAGGTAGATGAGTCACGAAATCCATGGCGATGTGCTCCCAATTCCATTGGGGCACCTCTAAACTCTGCAGCAAACCACCAGGTCTCATTCTCTCAGCCTTGACCTGCTGGCAATTCAGACATCGAGCAACAAAACTAGAGATGTCGCTCTTCATACCTGCCCACCAATAGTGAGACTTCAAGGCATGATACATCTTCCTCTCGCCCGGATGCACACTGTACCGACTACAATGTGCTTCATTCATGATGGTCTCTTTCAAATCAATCAGGTTCGGAACCACTAATCTCCCGCAAAATCTCAGACATCCATCCGAAGAAACAGAGAAATCAACAGACTGACCATTCTGGGCCTTAATCCTCAACTCATGGATGTAGGGATCAGTCCTCTACGCCTCCCTGATGTCATGCAAAAGCTGTGGCTCAACCTGAATCGTAGAAACCATGAAGTAATGATAGCTCGGCTGAAATCTCCAACCGAAAGTACTCAATTGCTCATAGACTCTCGAAGCATTCAAAAACGAAAGCATCGCAGGCTGGGTCTTCCTACTCAATGCGTCGGCAACTGAGTTCATCCGCCCAGGCTGATACTGAATCTCACAGTTAAAGTCCTTGAGCAATTCCATCCATCGTCGCTGCCTCATGTTCAAATCAGACTGCGTGAAGATATATTTCAGGCTCTTGTGGTCGGTGTACACCACAAATTCTTCACCATAAAGATAATGTCGCCAAATCTTCAAGGCAAACACTATCGCAGCCAACTCCAAATCGTGAACAGGGTACCTCGTCTCGTGAGGCTTCAACTGTCGAGACGCATAGGCAATCACGTACCCGTTCTGCATCAAAACGCATCCCAAACCATTGAGAGAAGCATCGGAGCACACTACGAATCCTCCGGATCCAGACGGTAGAGCCAACACAGAAGCACTAGTCAACTTCTCCTTCAACATCTGAAAACTGTTCTCGCACTCATCAGTCCACTCAAATCTCTTATCCTTCTGAGTCAACTGAGTCAGAGGCTTAGCTATCGAAGAGAACTTCTTGATGAAACGCCTATAATAGCCAGCCAAACCCAAGAAACTACGGATCTCAGAAACAATTCTAGATCTCTCCCAGTTAAGAACTGCTTCGACCTTGCTCGGATCTACCGAAATTCCTTGTGCTGAAATCACATGACCCAAAAAGATAATTTTGTCCAGCCAAAATTCACACTTGCTGAACTTGGCATAAAGCTGCGAGTCTCTTAATCGCTGCAACACCAGCCTCAAATGCTCCTTATGCTCTCTCAAGCTCCTCGAGTACACCAGGATGTCATCTATGAAGTTGATCACGAACCGATCAATATACTCACTGGAGACGCGATTCATCAAATCCATGAAAACAGCTGGGGCATTCGTTAGCCCAAACGGCATGACTAGAAACTCATATTGCCCATATCTAGTCCGGAAAGCTGTCTTCGCCACATCAGCGTCTCTAATCCGCAACTGGTGATAAACCAGAGCACAAATCAATCTTCGAGTACACGACCGATCCCTGCAACTGATCGAACAAGTCATCAATCCTCGGCAAAGGATACTTGTTCTTCACCGTCGCTTTATTCAACTGTCTGAAATCCACGCACATCCTCATAGATCCATCCTTCTTCTTCATGAAAAGTATTGGAGCTCCCCAAGGAGACATGATCGGTCTGATGAAGCCTTTCTCCAAGAGATCTCTCAACTGATCCTTCAGCTCTCTCAACTCTGCTGGCGCCAACTGATATGGGGCCCTAGAAATCGGGGCGGTACCGGACACCAACTCGATACTGAAGTCGATCTCACGCCTCGGAGGGAATCCAGGAATCTCATCTGGAAACACGTCGGGAAACTCTCGAACGATCGGGATATCGCTCAACTCCAATCGCTGCTCTTGGGAATCGTCAAGTGCGTAGATCATGAATCCAGCGTTACCTAGAGATAGCAGGCTAAACATCTCCATGGTGGAAACCAGCGGAATCTTCGGACGCGAATCAGCACCGTAGAAATCCCACTTCTCACCCGAATCAGGGCGAAATATCACCACACCATGGAAGCAATCAACCGTAGCCTTATAGCTAGATAGTACACCATCGCCAAGATACAATCAAAATCTCTAATACCCAAATCAATCAGATTGGAGACCAAAACATGCTCATCAAATCTAATCAGACAATCAATCACTACCTCTCGGGACCAAAGACTCACACCAGCAGGAGTAGACACGGTCACGACATCACACAATGGGGATGAACTCAACCCATGCTCAAATACAAACAACTCAGATATGAAAGAATGTGATGCACCAATGTCAAAAAGAACTCTCGCAGGATAATCGAAAATAAAGCATGTACCTCCAATCACCGTGCCAGGCGTCTCCTCAGCCTGCTCTCTAGTCAAAGCATTCGCCTGAGCCTGCTGGAGAATCTGAAACTGAGGTCGGGAAGGTCCTCCAAACCTATACGGCTCACGAGGCTGGAATCCGGATCGCTGGGACTGGACGAAAGTCTGCTGTCGCTACGAAGAACCACCAACGGAACCCTGCTGCGACTGTCCAGAAGACCGCCCTCCTATCGAAGGACACGCCCTAACAAAATGTCCCGGCTGACCACAAAGATGGCAAAGTACTCTAACTCCACGACACTGCAAAGTCTCATGTCTCCCTCCGCACTGTCCACAAAATCCGCCGCCAGAACCACTGCCTGAACCGCTGCCAGAACCAGAACTCACGGAACCAGAGGAACTCGAGTGGCCCTTCTTCTTGAATTGCTTCCCTCGATGTCGGAACTGCTGGCGACTCGACTGCTGTGACCCCTGAGGAGACTGATACGACTACGACACCGCCTGCGCTGGCTGAGAAGCACGTCCAGTCGTCTGCTGCACCGGAGCATCAGGATCCATCAAACTATCCTCAATGTCAACCGCATTGTTCACAGCTTTCACAAAGGTCGCCGGGGACCCAGACAATACCATCCGGTAAAGATCAGGTCTCAAGACCTTCAAGAATTTGTTCCTCTTCATCCGCTCTTGGTTAGCTACATGTGGCATGTACACCAAAAGCGCAGAAAAATGCCTCACATACTCGGACACCCGCATGTTACCCTGCTTCAGGTTATCAAACTCACGCTCCCTGCTGCTAAAGTAGGACTCCGGGGTATACTCCTGACGGAACGCCTCACAGAAGCTCTCCCAGATGATCACCGCCCCACTATCACGAAGCAACCTAGAAGTACCTCTCCACCAGCGCTGCGCGTCATCCCGCAACTGCAGCACTGCCAACTTCAGTCTCTTATTAGGAGCGTACTCCAAGGTATTGAATAGCTCCTCCATCTGGACTAGCCAAGCCTCGGCTTTCGCACCACCCTCAGTAGCAGCAAATGTCGGAGGGTTCGTACGCTGAAATCGAGCTAAAACTAGTTCCATCTCACTTATTCATCGAGTCACATCATCCACTCGATGAACATCCTCGTCACTATCTGGAGCCCAAGACCCCTTAGCAGAACGTCTAGATCTACCTCTCCTCGGCGGCAAATTCACAAGGCTAACAACAGATATAACATCAAGGCAGATAATAATCACATAAGTCACAGAGTTAATCAACAATCAAATCAAAACTCTGTGCCTAGACTCGAGTGTGATCAAAAGAAATCGAGCTTATCCCAGTTTAAGCTCTGATACCAAAAATGTCAGGCCCCGTGCTAATTACTCACAATTAACATTAAAAACGCATAAACACGGAAGCATAAAATCATAACAACAGATATAACATCAAGGCAGATAATAATCACATAAGTCACAGAGTTAATCAACAATCAAATCAAAACTCTGTGCCTAGACTCGAGTGTGATCAAAAGAAATCGAGCTTATCCCAGTTTAAGCTCTGATACCAAAAATGTCAGGCCCCGTGCTAATTACTCACAATTAACAATTAAAAACGCATAAACACGGAAGCATAAAATCAGGGCTTAAAAATTTTTCGAAATCATTTGGGCCTGAACGTAAAAACATATATTCAAAATATCGATAATCAAAATATAAGTTAACTCAAACTTATACAATCAGGTAACAACAACAATTCAAATCAAATACAGATCCCCAATACACAAAAACACGGGGCATCCCCCGGTTCAGTACATATCATAAATATAACTGGGACTCATGGGAAAGGGGATCGACCAGCTGAACCTCCACTCTGTCCAGCCTGGCTACCTGAAGATCCTGCAAATGGGTAACACAGACCCAAGACACAAAAGCAGGAAAACAATACGAGGTCAAGCCTCAGTACGAAGAGCTATCAAAACAGCTAAACATGCAACATACTATAAATCGATGTCATGAATGCATGAGGCTACCAAAGAATCGGATAGCTAGACCAGTCCATCAACTGGCAAATCAAATCAAGCCTCTATACCACGCACAGCCAATCAGCCGGTGGAAATCATCGGTCCGTGATCATCGGGGCCCGTCAGCCCATCACAGCTCGGTGGTAGACACTCGAATCCGGTGGTCACCACTCCGATGATAGCGTTGGACTTTTCGGGCATGACTCATCAGTCGGCCAGTCACAACGTGGCACCCAATCAGGTCATCAAATCAATCTGTCAAGGCTCAATATGTATGCATGTATGCCAATCAATACAATGCTCAATGCATACAATGCACAATACATAAACAGAACATATATCAATCAATTAAACATGTCAGTTTCACGTAAGAAACAACAGCAAGTCTCAAAACATCAATCATAGCATGCTCAAGCCTAAAGCTGCTAAGGCTGCTCAATTCGTACCTCAATTCCACAAATTCTACCTCAAAGATTTCACAAAAAGGCACGGCAGAACTCACGGCCAGCAACCAGCTTTCTCCTAGCTTTGAAAATCACGGCAGCAAGCTTCCTAGAATAAAAATCTGTGCAAGGTAGCTCATATCTTAGCTCGAATCTAAACATCCACCCTTACACACCTACGGCCAGGACTCAACACAAGATCTGCCTAGCTACGCAGGTAATAACTACAAATACCAAGCTCAAATCCACGAGAAAGGCTTACCCAGAAGTTTAAACTAGCAGGAGGAGCACAAATCTCACAGCACGAAGACACAGACACTTCGCGTTCTTCCTCAAACGCTGATCCAGGGTCTCTAATGGGTAGCAATCGAAAGAGCTAAGCTAGGGGTTGAGAAATATTCTAAGTGTAGTTCGACACTTCTATTTATTCCTCAATTCAATGGCTACTGTCTAAGTCAAACACCGACAAAAACAGATTCCTGCAACGCAAAATAGCGCCAATCAGATTTCGCAATCCAGCGCTTAAATCATCAGATCCCAGCGTTAACAACAAACGCTCGCTCGCAAGTCAAAACGACAGCGTTTAGGTAAAACAGATCTCAGCGCTCAACGCAACAGATCTCAGCGCTATCCCTAAAACAAATCTCTACGCCTTAGCAACGCGAAACGCTAAAACGATGACGTAGAAACTTACTGGAACGATGCCGCATCACTCAAAACAGATCTCTCCTTGAAATACCACGATAGCGCTCAAAACAGATCTCTCCACTAAGCGCGCTACATCAGACGTCAACTCTACATGTTGACTAGCACATGAAATCTTCTTACGTTAGCAGATCTCTTCACGCGAACTATCACCCGCGTTCTATACAACGAAACCAGGTCTCTCAATCCAGCGATCACCCGCTACAGTTCCGTTGACCAACGTTGACATCTGAAAATCACGAAACAAAAGCGCTGCTCTCTCGCGCCACTCTCTTCAATCCAGATCTCACCAAAAACGCGCGTTTTACCTAATTCTCACGGCAAAACACGCTAACACTCAAGGAACCAGATTTCTATAATCAAATCAATTCGTTCCCAATTCTCAACCAGATTTCACCCGAACTAAAATCTGGACAACTCCAACTAGAGATCTGAATTTCCTCAAATCAGATTTCACCAAAAATCTTCCAGAAATCAAAAATCTTAATTCCCGTGACTAATCTAAGCCAAAAATCTGATTAATCACAAATCTTGAAATCTGATTCCTCACAGGGTTGCTCCCATTCTCTCACATGTACTATGGCCTTTCTGTTCTAGCTTGTTGCTGGTACTGCGTGATTGAGCGGTTGGGTAGCTCCCATTCTCTCACATGAGTTGCGGCCATCCTTGTTCTGTTTTGTGTCTGGTACCATGTGATCGAACGGCTGGGTAATTCCCATTCTCTCACACATCCGATGACCACTCCTATTTCTGATGTCCAGCTGTGTACAGTTCCCTTGGATCCTTTGATCTTCCCGTTCTCATGCATCACATAGCATTTATAGCTTGTTCATCAACCTGCTGTTTTATGTTGCTCTCCGTACTGGGATTTGACCCCGTCCCTTTGAGGCTGTTTGGTTTGTTATGTGCCATTCAGGTTTTCAAGGTTATTCAGTTGGCCGGGGAGGTGAGTCAGCTGGTGATGTCCCTAGAGGTTGATTAGAGTGTCCCAGATATATATGTATATATATATATATATACATGTATGTATTGGCGTTGTTTCCAGGGAATGCCTTGAGCCGTCGTTGTATATAGATTTGGTTTCTGTTGCTTTTGTATGATGATACTTGCTGTATTTGTAGTTGTGGTGTGCAGCATTTGAGTATTGTAAAACCAATATTTTGAGTATAAGTGTATCATTAAATTATGTTTCCCAAGTCAGGCCAAAGCGAAAAATTTTAGCCACTATTTGATGCTTCCGTAGTAGTAATTGCGTGTTTAATCTATGTTTTATGCACTGGGCCTGACAATCTTCGCCCATTTGTCTTGTCTGGTTCTCCATTAACATATGCAGAAGCGGTGGAGAAAGAAATAGAGATTGATCTAGGACTACGATAGGATTCGACCCCACAGGTACAAGGAGGCTATTATGGTCCAATAAGTGTCCCATACTATCCGCCTCAACAGCCTTCTCAGCAACCATATGTGAGATCACAGAAATCAAGATTTAGGCCAAAAGGAAAATTTTTCAAAAAGAGAGGTCAGTCCAGTTCCTCATCCAGTTCCAGCGAAGCGCAGAGTGGAACAGGTGGCCAGTATCCTGTGATTTTCTGTGAGAAATGTGGGGGTAGGCATCCGATGCTCAGTGTGGCGGATTTCAAGGATATTGCAACCGCTGTGGTCAGCAAGGACATTATGCTAGAGTATGCCCGAGTCGAGGACAAGGACAGATGCGACCGCCACAGTTTCCTTATACTGGAGGTAGTTTTCAGGGAGGTCCATCTCAGAGACCATTTACGCCACGTCCCTTTGCTCCTAATCAGTCCTATCAGCATTCGAGTTATCCATCAGGTAGGGCTGAGTTCCACATGGAGTTCCAGGTCCTCTGCAAGCCCGAGTGTATGCACTGACGGAGTATCAGGCACGAGAAGCTCCAGGTGGTGTGATCGCAGGTACATGCTATATTTACGGTCATACTGCTACTGTTTTATTTGATACAGGAGCATCTCATTCATTCATTGCATCACAATATGTTGATGAATATGATCTTCTGACTACACCATTTTATGAGACTATATCCGTGTCCACGCCAGCTGGTCGATACATTCAGTCTGGACATATCGTATTAAATTGTGTTTTATCATTTGATGATAGCATGATGATTACAGATTTGATTGTATTGCCAATGTATGATTTTGATTGTATTATTGGTATGGACACACTATCAAATTATCGAGCTACAGTCAATTGTTTTCACGGTGTAGTACGATTTCGACCATATTATGGCAGTAAATGGAATTTTTATGGTCGAGGATCACAGGCGAAAGTACCATTAATATCAGCGATGTAAATGTTTAGGTTATTATCCTTAGGAAATGAGGGATATATGGTGTATGCCGTGGATGTTACAACAGAAATGCCTAATTTTTCTGATATCCCGGTAGTGAAAGAATTTCCTGATGTCTTTCCTGACGAGATACCTCGATTTCCTCCACAACGAGAAATTGATTTTACCATTGATTTGATGCCGGGGACTGAACCAATCTCACGAGCACCGTATAGAATGGCCCCTGTAGAGTTGAAAGAATTGAAAGAACAATTAGAGGATTTGATGGAAAAGGGTTATATTCGTCCCATTACGTCACTATGCGGAGCACCTGTATTATTTGTGAAGAAGAAAGATGGTTCAATGCGAATGTGTATCAATTATAGGCAACTGAATAGAGTCACTATGAAGAATAAATATACTTTGCCTAGAATCGATGATTTATTTGATCAGCTCCAAGGAAGTTCAATCTATTCAAAAATCGATCTTCGATATGAATACCATCAACTTCGAGTTAGAGAAGAGGATATTCCGAAGACTGCATTTAGAACGAGAATGGATATTACGAATTTCTTGGGATGCCCTTCAGTCTGACAAATGCATCAGCAGTCTTCATGGATTTAATGAATAGAGTGTTCAGAGACTTTTTGGACATATTTGTGATTGTGTTTATTGACGATATTGTTAAGATAAAATTTATTAGTTTTGGATAACAAAATAAGACCAAGAAATGACCTTAAGCCTTCGCAGAAGATTTCAGAAGTCATGACGTCATCCTAGCGTTTTGTAGTTTTCAGAAGTCGTGACGTCATCTCAGTGTATTGAAGAGTTTAGAAGTAGTGACGTCATATAAGTGGATTGAAGATTTCTAAGTCTCGAAAGATTCTAAACTAAGCATTGACTTCTGAGTTGACCATTCGAGAACAGTTATTCAGACTTGTAGCTACAGTGGAAGATCTGCTGTTAGAGAAAAGTGTATTCAGACTTGAGTAACAGATTATTGTTTCCGTTTCGAGTATTTCAGTTGTGGACAGTATCTATTCAGTTACCTCAGATCTCAGTACATCAAAAGTGATAAATTCATATTTTGGGATATTTGTATAACAGAGCTTTCAGATATCGAAACAGTATCAGTATGCATTCAGTGGTTGCATTCAGTCGTTAAAAGTACACAGTTATCTCTATATATTCAGTTGTGACAGCTATGAATACACAAGCAGCGATAAGATAGCAATTACTTCAAGGGAGAAAGAAATGTTTTAACAGAAAGAGATTTCAGGCGTAAGTAACGAACAACTTCAAACGAGATCATATGTTTAACTTGGAAAGAATCAATGATCACGATTGAATCGTACAAATGCCTGGAATTTAGGAGACAATGTCATAGCTATTTTAGGCGATTGTACGTAGTATACAGAGGAAGTTATACGATGTTTACTCAAATATGGATATACGACAATTTGGCCTTGATGAAGCGCAGATTACCATTTGGTGGAGCGGGATATACGGTTGTACGGTGAACATATATTCAAAAAGGGATTTTGTTTCCTTAGTCGAAATTTAATGACAGTTGAGATTAAAGGGTATAAAAGGCCGAAGAATTCAAATTGAGAAGTGCTCTGCCATTTCTCCTATACTCGTCTATTCTACGCCTTCATCGTTATCGAGCTTATTGCTTATCGACACTATCTTTCAAAAGCTCACATAGTTACTGGAAATTCACACTGCAAAAATTATTTGAAGTTCCACTGCTTTCAAACTTCTGGTTCACCTTTTTGAATCGAGCTTCATAGTATAGAAACAGAAAATTTACAGTCTCAAAACCATTGTATTTCATTGTTATCATTCAGATTGAGTCTGTAACTTACGTTCTATTTAAAGAAGTTCGAAAAATTATAAGTGTCGTAAACAGCAGGTGCGTCTGCTTGTTGATTGGACTTGCTAGGAGTTCACCTGGAGCGAGGCTCGGTGATTGGGTGTTTACAGTGTCTGTACTCATCAAAGCCTTCTAGTGAAACCTTCCTGAATAAGGAAGAAGGGGAGACATAGGATTTGATATCCGAACTTCCATAAACAAACTCTCGACCTTGAACTTTTTCTTTACTTGCATTTACTTATCATTACACTGTTCACAGATTGATCGACTTCATTCCGCACATTATTTGTTAGTCGAGAAATCTGATTTGAGACTGAGATACCTTAAATCTGGTAACTCGGATTTAAGTTAATCGATGCGCTTGTAAAAATTGTTTTTAAGGTTTCGAAAATTTAAAATATAAGGAGTTCATTCAACCCC
>KV006384.1:109339-119921 GCA_001598015.1 Dorcoceras hygrometricum
CCTTCCTGAACTCCTAAGGTGTTTTTCGATCCATATTGATCCTATAAATTGGTATCAGAGCCTGCGCTATCTCAGTATTGAACAGTTTATTATTTGTGATTTATATATTTCAATATGTCTACCTCTCACAACAAGATTCCTATGTTTTCTAAGGAGGACTATGATGACTGGAAGATCAGAATGCAAGCGCACTTAGATGCTCAAGACGATGATATGTGGTCAGTCATCACTGATGGTCCAATGAAAATAATGAAGATCAACATAGCATTCGCAATGACTAATGGAGCACCAGAATATGTTGAAAAGAGGAGACACGAGTACACTAATGAGGAGAAAAAGAAGGCGAATCTGGACAATGTGGCCAGGGATATCCTCTACAAGACGCTGGACAAAAATATGTTCAGCAAAATCAAAACCTGTACCACTGCCAAGGAAATCTGGGAGAAGCTAATACAAATCTGCGAGGGCAATGATGAGATGAAAGAGAACAAGCTAACTGTGGCCCAGCAGAAATATGAATCAATTAAGATGAAAGATGGAGAAAACATGGCGGAGTTTGACGAACGTTTCAGTGCTGTGGTAATTGAGTTGACAAGCTTGGGAAAGGAGTACAGCAACAGAGAGTTGGCACTCAAAGTGATGAGAGCGTTTCCAAGGGAATGGGATGTTAAGACGATGGCCATGCGCGAGTCCAAGGATCTGAACAAGCTGGAACTGCATGATCTGTTTGCAAATCTTAAAGCCTATGAGTTTGAGTTAGAAACAAGATCTGAATCTGGACCCTCAACATCTCAACCAACCAAAGCATTAGCAGCAACAACTTCTGAATAGTGCTCTCCAAGCACGAGCAAGTCTGCAGAACAACTCAGCAACGATGCCATGTCCCTCTTCGTTAAGAAGTTTGGGAAATTCATGAGAAAATCTTATAACCATTCTTTCTCTTATAATAATGCACATAAATCTGATAAGGTTACCACTGACCAAAATTGTTTTAACTGTGGTCGTCCAGGGCACTTTGCTGCTGATTGCAACAGGCCCAAGAAAGAGGACAGATTCAAGAGGGATGAGAACAAAGATGATAGATCCAAGGAAATATCAAAGGATAGAAGGATGAGGACAAGAGCTGATAAGAGGCCCAGCAGAAATAATGATCGCAAAGTACTAGTTGCTGAGGAGAGCAACAAGAACTGGGCTGATACCGATACAGATTCCTCATCAATCAGCTATTCATCCTATGATAGTGAACAGGAGGAAGTTCACTGTCTCATGGCTAATCAGACTTTGGAAGATGAGGTATTCGATTTTTCAAATACTGAAATTACACGAGAGGACCTAATCACTGCATTAAATGAAATGGTCCAAGAGTACCGTAAGCTTTCTCAGATATTTGAGGAAGTCAAAGCTGAAAACGTAGATTTGAAAAATAGTTTAGTAGAACCAAGATCTGTTCAACTTGGTAAAGCTGACAGTTTACAAAACGAGTTGAGTAAGCTGAAGACTGAGAATGAATCTTTGAGGATAAGATCCAGTGAGCTCGAGTCTGAAATTGAAAAGTTAAAACTGATAATGAGCTCCTGTACTCAGTCTTCTGTTTCTCTAGATAAGCTGTGTGAAATTCAGAAGCCAGCAAATGATAGAACTGGCTTAGGTTTCAATGCTAGTGAAAGAAGCGCTTGAGAAACCATTACTCAGTCATATCTGGTATATGACAAGTTCAAAAAGATGAGCTTTGTCAAAGCCAGTATGACACATGATACATGCGAGTCAGTGAGGTATGATGACCAGAACTCTTCAAAGCTGAATCAAAAAGGAAAAGATGGTATCCGTTTTCTAAGACCTGAGAACTCCAAGCCAAGATGGCTAAAGAACAGACTTGACAAAGATAAAGCGAAAGCTGGTTCTAAGTCATTTGTTTCTCACTAGCCCAGGCGTAGTTCGAAGAAGGTAAAGTCTGTTTGGAAAAAGGTTCAGTCGAGCAGAGATCTGAATGGTCAAAATATCAAACCAACACTCAACAGATCTCACAATATTTCTGCACAGACCCTTATGGACTATCATATTGGGAAAACTGTTAAGGTCATTCAAGTATAGGTCCCGAAAGGGGTAATCCGATCTGGACCCAAGTAAAATTGGGTACCAAAATCTGTTTTTATGATTGTAGGATAACATGTACAAAGCTGGATATGAATCAATCATTTGGTATCTTGATAGTGGGTGTGCAAGACACATGACTGGAAACCCAAAGCTGTTATCAGATGTTACTCCACACAAAAGGAGCAAAGATAGTCTTTGGTGATAACTCACATGGTAACACTGTGGGTAAGGTAATCTTACCCACGTTAACATTTCAATATCTGATGTTCTAGTTATTGATAGCTTGCGTTATAATTTGATTAGCATAAGTCAGCTATGTGACAAAGGTTACATAGTTAACTTTCAACAACACACATGCACAGTTCAGAGTCCAGAAGGACTGACTGTATTGGTAGGTAAAAGGTCGGGGAATACCTACATTATCATTGGTCAGAACCCATGGGATCTGAACAAATTTTCCTTGCAGCTAACTCTTCCAAGAGCTGGTTGTGGCATCAGCGAATGAACCATCTAAACTTTAAAACACTTTCCCATTTGAGTCAGCATGAACTGGTTTCTGGTATGCCCAAAATCAATTTTTCTAAGGACTGTGCCGCATGTCAGCTTGGTAAACAAATCCGTTCTACTTTTAAAATGAAAGGTGGTAAACGTTCTTCCCGAAGCTTAGAGCTTTTACATATGGATCTTTTTGGTCCTATACCTGTAACAAGCTTAGGGGGAACGAACTACACTCTAGTTGTTGTTGATGATTTTACAAAATTCACTTGGGTGTTGTTTTTAAAAGCAAAATCTGATACCACTGACCAACTCATTCAGCTTTTAAAACGTTTACAAAATGACAGATCTTGTACAGTCAACAGGATAAGAAGTGATCGTGGTACCGAGTTTTTAAATCAAAAACTATCTTCTTATCTGGATGACATAGGGATAAAGCATGAGCTTTCTGCAGCTAGAACTCCTCAACAGAACGGGCTAGTTGAGAGGAGAAATCGCACTTTAAAAGAAGCTGCAAGATCTATGATTCATTTATTCTGACATTTCGCAAAAATTTTGGGCAGAAGCAGTTAATACAGATTGCTATACTCAGAACAGATCTATGATTAACAAGTTGCATGATAAAACCCCATGAGATCTGGAGTGGCAAGAAACCTGATATTTCATATTTCAGGGTGTTTGGGTGTAGATGTTTCATTCATAATAATGGTAAAAAGCACCTAACAGCTTTTGAAGCAAAATCCGATGCAGGTATCTTTCTAGGTTATTCAGCGTGAGTAAAGCTTATCGAGTTTTCAACAATCGGAGTCTAACTGTTGAAGAATCAGCACACGTTGTCTTTGATGAAACAAGCTTTAGATCCAACTCAGCTGCGAGCCTCAATGATTTATGTACACGTCTTGAATCATCCAGCATTGAAGACTCAGATGATGACGTGGCACAACAAAGACATTCAGTAGAGATACAACCAGAGCTGGACACACCGCACAACAATGCTCAACAAGATCTGACAGGTAATCCAGTAGTCATCGATTTAACTAACGTTGACTCAACACATGATCAGATCTCTCCAAGTGTGCCTGCTGCTGGAGCTGAAGCGACGAATGCACAAGATGTCCAAGCCGATGTTGCTCAAACATATGTTGCACAAACAGATGCTGCCACACAACGACCAACATCTGATGCACAAGATGCGAACGCGAACCATCAATTGACATCAAACAATGCAGATGTGGCTATCCATCAAGACATCCAAGCAGAACAGGAAGCAAATCCAATTGGACTTGATATCCGGTGGAATAGAAATCATCCACCTGAGCAGGTCATAGGTAACATCAAATCTCTTGTTCGCACACGAAGCCAGCTTATGCATGATCATTTTGACTCAGCATTCATCTCTCATATAGAACCAAAACAAATAGATGAAGCCTTAGCAGACCCAATCTGGGTAGATGCAATGCAGGAAGAACTTAATCAGTTTAAGAGAAATAACGTATGGGAACTTGTACCTAGACCTTCAAATCATTCAGTTATAGGAACTAGATGGGTCTTTAGGAACAAACTAAATGAAGATGGACTAGTAACAAGAAACAAAGCTAGACTGGTAGTTCAGGGCTTTAGGCAAATGGAAGGGATAGATTTTTATGAAACCTTCGCACCAGTAGCTAGACTAGAAGCTATACGCATGTTACTGGCATACGCTGCATTCAAATATTTTAAAGTATTTCAAATGGATGTTAAGAGTGCATTTCTTAATGGCATCCTAACAGAGGAAGTGTATGTTGCACAACCTACTGGCTTCGTAAATCATACATAACCAGATTATGTTTATAAATTGGATAAAGCTCTATATGGGTTGAAGCAAGCACCCAGAGTTTGGTATGATACTCTGTCTAAATTTCTAATTGATCATGATTTCACAATAGGCACAGTGGATAAGACTCTATTTAAATTTGTCAAAGCTGATCATGTTCTGTTAGTTCAGATTTACGTTGATGATATCATATTTGGGTCAACTAACCCCAAGTTATGTCAAAAGTTTCCTAAGTTAATGCAGGACAAATTTGAGATGAGCATGATGGGCGGGCTAACGTTCTTTATGGGCTTACAAGTTAGACAGCTGGATAATGGAATTTTCATTAACCAAGCCAAGTATACAAAAGAACTGCTGAAGAAATTTGGCATGGACAACTGTTCAGCAGCTGCGACCACAATGAGCTCATCAATCAAGCTGGACAAAGACGAAGCTGGCACTTCCATTGAGGTATCATTATACGTGGTATAATTGGCTCCCTGCTTTACTTAACTGCTAGCAGGCCCGACATCATGTTTGTTGTCTGTATGCGTGCTAGATTTCAAGCAGAGCCTAAACAGTCGCATTATATTGCTATAAAACGAATCCTTAAATATTTAAAAGGAACTTCCAATGTGGGTCTTTGGTATCCCAAGGACTCAGGCTTTCAACTAATCGATTATAATGATGTAGACTATGCAGGATGTAGAGTTGATCGTAAAAGCACAAGCGGTACTTGTCAATTCTTAGGAGACCTACTGATTTCCTGGTTCAGTAAGAAGCAAACATCTATTGCAACGTCCACAGCTGAAGCAGAGTACTTAGCGGCTGGAAGCTGCTGTGCTCAGATCTTATGGATACAACACCAGCTTAAGGACTATGTCATTGATGCTTCTGAAGGGCCTATTATCTGTGACAACATCAGTGCCATCGCGATTACTCAAAATCCAGTGCTGTATTCTAGAACAAAGCATATAGACATCAGGAATCAATTTATAAGAGACCATGTACTCAAGAAGGACGTCAAGATGGAGTATGTGTCGACTGAGCAGCAAGTATCTGACATCTTCACAAAGTCCCTGCCAGACGCTAAGTTTTCTTATTTTAGAAATCTATTGGGTCTCTTAGAACTGCCTTGATTGTCTTTGCGCTAACAATTTGCAGGTTGAATAGCATCTGGTTTTGTAAAATCTGAGTCTACTGTTCAGGGGGAACATCGTGGAATTCAGGTTTGATAAAATATCAGACTTGGGAGATCTCAGCTTTAGGGGGAACGAGAGATCTGAATTAATAAGTGCTGAGTCAACTGAATATGTGAGATCTGGATACACTCAGATGTCATGTATACACAATTGATACTTATCCATGATCAGATCTCGCAACACCCCTGCTGATACATTAAACAGATCTTAAGTTTATAACGTGTTAACCACTTGGCGCCAGTTATCTTTACCTTTTCACCCTCGCGGTTACAATTCAAAATCCTTTTAAAATTCCTTTAAAATTATTTCGTGATATTGTCAAAATCTTTTCAAAATCATTTCCAAAATTGATCACTCCATCGGATGATTGACACGTGGTAGTCATCATGCGTAACGTCACATCTATATTTTCTCTCTCTAGTACCTTTTCACATTCTTGTTTATATTTACGACATTTCTTTTTATTCCATCACTTACCTTGCGCAAATCTACTCTCCAGTATTCTTGTGTTTGCTCCCTGTGTATTCTTGTTGCAGATACTTTTCAGTCGTAACCCTTCTTCAACCAACTATCTGAAATGGCATCCTCACTTATTAGCAATACCAACCAAGTCCATTTTGCCTCTGTCCTTGCCATGGACAACGCATGAATGGTAGATATGTTCGAAGCCCTAGTAGCTTCTGGTCTTAATGGTTTTATGGGATGTATGTCTGACATTTTTGAAACGCTGGTCGAGTTTTATCAAAACGCTTCTGTAAGGGATGGTAGACTTATCAGTTTAGTTCAAAGGAAATCAGTGGAAATCTCCGAGGAAGTTTTTTCACGGACTTTTCAGTTGCCGATGGAAGGCTTGACAGACATGAATGAGGTACCGAAGGATATAGTTTTTGACGCAAGAACTGAGTTTTCGTTTACTGGTGAGCAGTTGACAACTTCCTGCAAGAAGCGGTAATTGAAGATTGAGTTCAGGCTACTAAGTGATATTCTGGCTAAATCAGTAACTGTGAAAGCAGGGTAGTTCGACGCTGTTACTCATGAGCGATTCCTAATGATGACCGCTATCAATGGAGGAGTTAAAATCAATTGGGGCAGGCTGTTGTTTAACATTTTCACAGACATGGTGATGCCTGGGTCTATGCAAGCCAGGGGATACGCTATCCAAATCTGTATTCTGTTGAAGAACGTACCAAACTTGGATTTTGGAGATTCCAAGGAGTTCCCACCTCAAAAATTTTGACTGCTAGAACTATTGGCAGGTATATTTCTATCAACGACAAGATTTCTGTGGAGGATGTGGTGGATGTGGGAGATGTATCCCGGGTGAAGAAGACACCCGTAAAAAGGGTTGTGTCCAAGAAGAGGCCTGCTACTGCTGCGGCTGAACTGGTTGTGAAGAAAAAGCGGACATTGAAGGGGAAAGCATCTCCTTCAAATGTAAACCTGGATCTCGTTTCAGTGGCGCAGGAGGCTGTACCACTTCAAGTTATTAAACCTATCACCGCCGCACCTCCTAAGCCCAAATGAAAAGCGCCGAAGAGGAAGCTGAAATTACCAGCAGGATCTGATGATGAGATTGCTGAGGAAGAGACAGGTGTTGAAAAACAAAGAGAAGAACGAACCAACTGTGGCGACCTTTGTGGAGAAAGAAAAGGAGACGTCTGGGGATGATGTGGATTTCATTATCCAGTAGATTATTGAAGATACCGCACAGTTGGAGACCGATATGGGAGATACTGATGAAACAGTTGTTGGGGGACCAACGATACAGTCTTCTGATGAATTTATTTCTGGTGATTTTCAGTTGGTTACCAGTGAAGCTGACCGCATGATTGGTGTGGAAAATGATCCCGATGAAGAGAGAATAACTGATGATGAGTCTATGACTCTCGAGGAAATTTTGTCAACAATTCCAGCTGGTTCCTCATTACCTTCAACCACTGGGGAAGTAACGAAAATTCAGTTGGGCACG
The DNA here is from genome assembly GCA_001598015.1 of Dorcoceras hygrometricum. NCBI lineage: Eukaryota > Viridiplantae > Streptophyta > Magnoliopsida > Lamiales > Gesneriaceae > Dorcoceras > Dorcoceras hygrometricum. The sequence continues at coordinate 116,892 of KV006384.1, forward strand.
AGTATTCAATTCAGGGATGTCAATGAAGGGGACTGGTACAAGGCCAGTCTTCCTAAGATTTCTACTGCTGAGAAGGGGAAGGAACCCCTTTACGAAAAGGACCCAATAAAAAGGAACCTGACCAAAGAAATTTTTTCCTTAATTTGTGCAGATATCGATTTACTTGTAAAGCTGAGAGAACAGGTCATTGATGAAGTCGATAGATTTTTCAATTCCTTCAGTTTTAAGAAGTTGGCGGCCTTGAAGCTGGAAGAGATCTATGCCAAAGAGGAACTACTATTGACTTGGGCTGAAACTGACTCAACCAAGGTTGCACTTCAACGGCGCTCATATATTCTTACCAAGTACAGAGAGTTGCTTCTTAGGAAGTTTTTGGAGACTCGTAAATCAAATTTTGTCTCTGGTACACCTTCTTCGGCTATAGATCTCCAATTTTTGGACAAACTGTCGGATCTTCATTTGTTTGTGTTAGAAGTGCTGAAGACGCAGACACAGGCACACGGTCTTAGGTGGGAGAAGACGTGTTGCTCTAAAATTTTTGAAGGGAAGAGTCGTGATCGTGGCGCTGTCATTGCCCGATCCAACACAAACACAAAATCTTCTTGCTGGATAAGGACAATGGTCCGTGTCAATGACTCTTGGGTGATTGAGCCACGTGCTGACTATTGGAAGCTGTTGCCCAGGCAAGTTGTTTGTAATGAAGTTTTGCCGCAATTTTCTTATGTAGATACTCTTCCCACTGTTAGTGAATTCTTTAAGCTACTCAAAAAGAGATGGACAGATGTCTGTCTAGAAGCTGCAGAATTTTTTGTTTCTGGAACACTTCTGCCAGTAGGTTCTCTTAATTTTTTCCGAGCTCTAACTGTTATTGAACCCGCTCAAGGTTTTGGTTTTCGAAGGCCGACTGTCACATCTTGGGGATGGTCACAACTTTGCACAGCTTTTGTCAGATATAGCTTATTCGGGGCTTACAAACAATTGATATCAGCAATTTTCTCTCAGTTCTCATTCCAGATAGACCAGTTTTGAGGGATGCTAATATTCTTGATACCGCTGTACAGAGATCACCAGTTTTCCTTCTAACAGACACCAGTACATAGTAGGATCCGATTATACAGATGGATATAGATCAACATCCAGATTCTCCACCTACCTCAGCTGATTCTTCTTTGCACTTCAATGCAAATGACATTCCTACGGAAGAAGACTCAGCTAATGACCAACTTATCTTGCCTTCTACTGCCACTCCTTCTACAACAGACATCGCAGCATCTTTTTCTCAACTACGCGCATCGATTGATCAAGTTAAATTTGAGCAAATCAGGTGAAAGTATGATATGGACAAACTCAAGGACATACTTCTGATGCATATTCAAGACCTTGAGAACCAGTTTTCAGACCGTTTTGATCAACAGGACAGGGCCTATAGGGTGCTACTTAAGAGTATTCGCCAAGAGATTCATGATCAAAAGACCCTCATGTCGTTGGATTTTCTTACATCTCAGAAGAGGATCAGTACTAAGGTGGCGGCCGTGGCCACAGGCTTAACTGATGTTCAAAACGATGTTCAGGACACTATTATTTTCTTCCATCAGTTACTGGATTTCCGTGCACAGGCATAGGAGAACTATAATAATCTTACCACTCAATTGGGCGAACTTGTTGATTACATCAATCGTGGTGGTAATGACAAAAGGGGGAAGAGAGTAGCAGCCGCCGACCTCAGCCGCCCCCAGATGATCAGAACAGACCATGTGGGGGAAGTGCGAGCAGAGGTGGTGGTTCTGGTGGAAGTAGTAGAAGAGATGATAGAAGGGGTTCTTCGAAAAGGCGATCTAGCAGTGGTGGTGGTGGATCTGGTACTGGTGGTGGACCTTATGGACCTTATAAAAGGATGCTGGATACTGGCTGTGACGCCCGAACCCACGGGGTCACGAGTTTGGGGTGAATAAAAATTTTCGAATAAAAGAAGGGCTAAAAGATAATTCGCTATAGGCTGTATCTCCTATAACTTGAAAGAAAACTCGAAACACAAACCAGACGCAGACACAATACTAATTACGGCGCCAACTGCTGGAAACATTTTTGCGGAAAAACAAGTCTTATATATATATTGCAATTGCGGTTACAACGTTTGTCATTCTATACGAACATACAATTGTTGCAATTGATCTAATACAGATCCTACAAAAGATAGAATAACATGAGTCTAGACACGGATTACGTTGGAATAGGGGATGATAGCCCAGATTCTCATTGTTAACATTTTCAATATCATTTTCAGTTGATCATGGCATATAAGTTCCTCATGGTCCGTGTTGCACTTGATCAAATGACTTCGGAAATCCGTTCTAGCATATAGCTCATATGAAAGGGCAGCCGACATCTGGACGACTACTCACCCTTCTTCAATGGGTGACCATCAACTATCTATGCCAAAATCTAAAATAGATTTTGTTCCTTCACATCCTTTCTTTAAACATTCTTTGAAATTTCTGTAAATCATCGGGTTCCATCATTTTAAACATTTGCTTCCCATTTTAAAACTTTACTGAGTATCGAATTCGACTTTGGAAACATATCGTTGAAATGAAACTGGTGAAAAGAAAACCAGTCGCAAGAGAACACTAACACATATAAAACCAGACGCAACTGCTGAAATTTTGACAATAAAAATGCATCTGCTGATGAACAGTGAACTGCTGGAAATGTACTAGGAAATGCGTCTGCTGAATTTTGGAAGACAACGCAACTGCTGAATTCTAACAAAGGAATGCAGCTGCTGAATTAGTTCAATAGGAATGCACCTGCTGGTGTTAACAAAGAAATACACCTACTGGTTTTAGCAAAAGAAATGCACCTGCTGGTGAACAGTGCACCAACTGGAATTTACGAAAGAAATACAACGACTGAAATATTTCAATAGGAATGCACCTGCTGATGTACAGTGCATCTGCTGATTTTACTAGGAAATGCGTCTGCTGAATTTTGGAAGACAACGCAACTGCTGAATTCTAACAAAAGAATGCA
>KV006384.1:123049-133658 GCA_001598015.1 Dorcoceras hygrometricum
TCAATCACTACACCATACTAGTTACCAATCTATCCCAAAATCATATCGAATTCTGGCATTGGTAAAGCTATTAAATCAGCAGTGATCTTATGCCCTTGAAGTTCAAGTTCTAATTTTCTAAACAATTCATGGGATACTAACTTCTCTCCCGATGGTACCGATACACAATATCCTATCAATACTTGCTCCGGCTGGAGGGATAGCTTCTTAAAAAATTCAGTCGCAACAAATGAATGTGTAGCTCCTGAGTCAAATAATGCGAGAGAAGGAAATCCAGCGATCGAAATTTCACCTGTGACCACTGTCGACTCTGGATTGGCTTGTTCGGTGGTCATCACATAGGCTCTGCTGGTCACCAGTTGCTTGGACTTTGGACAATGTTTCAAAATATGTCCAGGCATTCCACACTTGTAGCATACATTTTTCCCAAGTCTGCATTGTCCCGAATGAGGCTTCTGACATTTAGGACATAATGGCCTATTATTGCCAGCAGGGACAGAACTTATAGGTTGATCTGTAAAGGCTTTTGCTCTTGAGGTCTCTGCTGGTTCTTGTTCTGTTTCTTAAATGGCCTCTGATCCTTCTGCTGAAAGGCTTGCCTCTTTTGCTGCCTTTCATCGTCCATATCCTTCAAATCCATTTCGATTTGCAGGGCTCTATCCACTGCTTCCCTGTAAGTTCTGGGCACTGACGGCCTAACATTCATCTTGAACATAGGCTTCAATCCTTCTACAAAATGATTCAATTTCTCTTCTGTATCTCTCCCTATTAACGGCACAAAGTAGCACCCTCTTTCAAACACACGTGCATATTCTTGCACAGATAAACTCCCTTGCTTAAGGGTCATAAAATCCCTCTTCAACTCAGACCTTTTCCCAACTGGGAAATATTGTTCGAAGAACACTTGCTTGAATTCTGCCCAAGTTAAGTTCAACAAATCTACAGACAATTTGGCTCCTTCCCACCAAATCATCGCATATTCTCTTAACATATAGATAGCGCACCTGGGTATATCTAAATCAGGTGTTTGGAGGTAATAAAAAATAACCTCCATAGACTTGATCCATCTCTCAGCAGTTAGTGGATCAGTAGTACCAATAAATTCCTTAGGCTTCTGGCGCCTAAATTTCTCTTGGGGGTCATCGTTACTTGGTCCCCTGCTGCTGGAAGATTGCCCATTTCCTCTGTTGTTATTCTGCTCTACCAGCATTCTTAACATTTGAGTGATATTAGCATTGTTATCACTCTCAGTTTCTTCTAGAGGATTACTTCTTCTAGTTCTTCCTCTTCCTGACATTCTATATTCTATAGCCCATAATCCACCACATGCATAAATCAGAACATGCTAAAATAAAAGACAATGCTCTGAAAATAAACTCACAATAGAGGAACAGACGATGAACTTTGATCCAGCTGATGGTGAGTGTGTTTATCTCAGGAACGTTGATCTGATACCATGTTGTGACGCCCGAACCCACGGGGTCACGAGTTTGGGGTGAATAAAAATTTTCGAATAAAAGAAGGGCTAAAAGATAATTCGCTATAGGCTGTATCTCCTAACTTGAAAGAAAACTCGAAACACAAACCAGACGCAGACACAATACTAATACGGCGCCAACTGCTGAAAATATTTTTGCGGAAAAACAAGTCTTATATATATATTGCAATTGCGGTTACAACGTTTGTCATTCTATACGGACATACAATTGTTGCAATTGATCTAATACAGATCCTACAAAAGATAAAATAACATTATTATAGACACGGATTATGTTGGCCCCTTGATAAACACAACCACCCATCCGCTGGTTCAACTTTCACCTACTGTTCTTCCATCAGTTGTCGCACCTGCACCATTTTAAAAGCTAGTGAGCCTAAGGGCTCAGCAAGTTAAACCTGGGTAATAACAATTCAAATATACAGGTGGACATCAATTCAATACATATGTTAAGTAACTTCAATGAACAATATCATTTTCGTAAACAGTTCAATAAACATTCAATGGCAGAAACAGGGGATAATAGCCCAGATTCTCATTGTTAACATTTTCAATATCATTTTCAGTTAATCATGGCATATAAGTTCCTCATGGTCCGTGTTGTTGGGGAACCGTGGCGGATCCGGATCTCGTCTCCCGGCGAGGTAGCGGAAGAATAAAATTGGGCCGAGAAACGTTCAATACAATTCAAAACAATGACACAATATGAACCATTCATAGGGTGTTTAGGCAGTTACCTTGCTGGCGTCTAGGCGCCTGGCTCCGACCAGTTTCACGAGGAAACCGACACTTCACGGTAGGTGGCGGTAGACTACGTCAATCAGGTCCACGACCGGAAGGGAGACTCCTTCGTCAGCCTGCACTAGAAGGCCTGATGAGATCGGCACGGATGGAAACTCCTTGAAAAGTTGGCCGGAACAAATTCCGGCGTGGGAGGCGGCGGCGGCGGCGATTTGGGAGAGGAGGGAGGCGTGTGCTTTTAGGGTTAGGGTTGTGTAATCAAGTGTCTAAGTGTTTTGATTAAAGCCTCTAAGTCATTCGGTTCATCCCTATCTCCGTGACTTCATCATAAATCCGATCGCCGATCAGATCGGACCGATCGACTCAGTTTACAAAACTGAATACTATGATCTGCAAAACCATTTTTCAGAACCCCAGTGCAAAATGACCGTTTTTCCCCTCAACAGCGGGAAATCACGATTTGACCCCTGTTGACTTTTATGAAGTCGCACTTCCCCAAAATCCTCTTCCCATGCTCAACACATTGAGCTCGGTTTCCGTGTGGGAATCTCGAATCCAGTACTTGTGTGACCCTCAATGGTTCAGTGATACAGCTAGCCGTGGGCCCACAACCATTGTGGCTCCGGAATCACAATTCCGGACTTGCCCAACGGATCATGGTAAGAGCGTCTAGCAACATCGCCCCATGATCCCCTAGGTATCACTGATAGTGCCTGCAAGAACCAGTTGGTCGTGGTTAGCGTACAGTACGTTCCTTTCAATCCATATATCCCGATCAGATCAACGACCATTGGTAAATCGAGAGTCACTAAAGATCCGATAGCTATGCATACATCTTGGAGATCGAATAGTGACATCGCAAGTGTAACTAGGTAAACCCATTTACCTAAAACACTTCTAGTACTCTGGCCAGAGATTTATACACTATTATCCCCTCAGATAGCATAAGATATCCACGCATGTCTGCGAGCGGTGAATCCTCGACAACGATGCATCGACTCCTACATGCATCGGGGTCTCACCCAATCCCGCCGCCTAATGACCCCAAGTGATTCGGCAAACGAGTCAAAGTGAGACGCCTATCATGTAGAGTCTCAATGACATTTCGAGTCGTGAGGACTAATCAGTACAACCAAGACCTCGGACTTATCCACTCGACAAATGGTAACCACTTGGAAAGTCCGGACGAGGGTAGTTCAATAGATCACCAGGTCACTATCTATTTGCATGCTCAGAACATCACAATGTTCCCTACCAATGAAACATGGTACTTCGCATCGCAGATACTAGTCTCAAGCTCGGGCGGCCTTATCCTCATTTTGACGGCCCAATCGACTAGGAACTAATTCAGAATACGCAGTGACTATTAGATGTGTTTCATGATAGCCGTCATACCCACTATCACATCTAACATACACTATAGTGCATTCTAGGTCTTTAATTAACGCAATTGTTAATCATCATACAACACAATGAAAGTAAAGAATGCCATAAACAAATGCGAATATCATATATAAAGATCGTTTCATACAAGAGTCTATGAACCCACACGCCACAAGTTGGCTAGTTGGGCATCTACTCTAACAATCTCCCACTTGCCCTAAAGCCAACTACTCATCAGACGCAGTCCCATCGTTTCGCGATGTTTTTCAAACAACGGTCCAGGCAAGGGCTTCGTAAGTGGATCAACAACGTTGTCCGCAGAGGCGACTCTCTCAACTGCTATGTCACCTCTAGCCACAATATCCCGGATTATGTGGTATTTCCTCTGTATATGTTTGGATCTTTGGAGACCTAGGCTCCTTTGATTGCGCAACGGCACCCGTGTTGTCGCAGTACACCGGGACTGGACCAACTCCATTAGGAATGACGCCCAACTCTTGGACGAAATTCCTTATCCAAACCGCCTCCTTAGCAGCAGCTGATGCTGCGATGTCTCAGCCTCAGTGGTTGAATCCGCGATGGTGTCTTGCTTGGAACTCTTCCAAGAGACAGCACCACCATTGAGCATGAATACAAATCCAGAGGTTGACTTCGAATCATCCACGTCACACTGGAAGCTAGAACCAGTGTAGCCTTCCAGTTTCAGTTCACCACCCCCATAGACCATGAACATATTCTTAGTCCTTCGTAAGTACTTAAGAATATCCTTCACAGCCTTCCAATGCAATTGGCCGGGGTTGGCCTGGTAGCGGCTCATGATACTCGGAGCATATGCAACATCCGGTCTAGTGGAGATCATGCCATACATAATACTACCTATTGCCGAGGCATATGGCACACGTGTCATACTCTCTATCTCCTCATCAGTCTTCGAACACATAGACTTAGATAGAATGATCCTGTGGCACATAGGTAGGTGTACTCTCTTGGACTCTTCCATAGATAACTGCTTAAGTATGGTATCGATGTAGGTAGCTTGGGTGAGTCCGAGCATCCGTTTTGATCTATCCCGATAGATCTGTATTCCAAGAATATAGGATGCTTCACCCATCACCTTCATCGAAAATCTACTAGACAACCATATTTTAGTTGATTGCAGCATTCCTACATCATTTCCAATGAGTAGAATGTCATCAACATAAAGTACGAGGAATGTCACAGCGCTTTTAACTACATTATTATATACACATGGCTCCTCGGGATTCTTGATGAAACCAAATTCCTTAATTGTTTCATCGAATATCAGGTTCCAACTCTGCGATGCTTGTTTGAGACCGTAGATCGATCTCTGAAGCTTGCATACCTTATGCTCGCTTCCAACAGATGTGAAACCCTCAGGCTGCGTCATATAGATCTATTCTTTAATGTTTCCATTAAGGAACGCAGTTTTCACATGCATTTGTCATATGTCATAGTCGTACCATGCGGCTATGGCTAACAAGATTCTAATTGACTTGAACATTGCGACTGGCGAGAAGGTTTCATCATAGTCAACACCTTGCCTTTGAATGTAACCTTTCGTGACCAGTCGTGCCTTGTAGGTCATTACCTTACCATCAGGCCCAAGTTTTCTCTTGTATACACATTTGCACCCAATAGGAACAATTCCTTCGGGAGGATTAACAAGAGTCCAAACTTGGTTAGCATGCATTGAGTCAAACTCAGACTGCATTGCTTCAAGCCACAAATTTGAATCAGCATCGGAAATCGCCTCCTTGAAAGTTCTTGGATCAGATCCAACAACTTGATCACCTTGATCATCTTCAAGGAGAAAACCATATCTCTCAGGAGCCCTAGGAACCCTTTCGGATCTCCTAGGTGCAACCATTTCTGGTACTGGCTCTGGAGGTGTGGGAGACTCACCTGGTACTTCGATTGGATCTCGAACCTCTTCGAGTTCTACTATTTTTCCTTTTCTATCAAGTAGAAATTCTCTTTCCATAAAGGTGGCATTCCTAGAAACAAACACTTTTGTTTCGCTGGGATAGTAGAAGTAGTATCCAATGGAATTCTTTGGATATCCAATGAAGTAGCATAAGATGGATCTCGTATCCAGCTTATCTCCCACTGTCTGCTTCACGTAAGCAGGACATCCACAAATCCTCATGAATGAGTACTTGGGTGGTTTGCCCATCCATATCTCATATGGAGTCTTATCCACTGCCTTGGTGTGGACATTGTTCAACAACATTACCGTCGTTTCGAGCGCATAGCCCCAAAACGAGGTAGGAAGTTCAGTGAAGCTCATCATAGATCGAACCATGTCCAACAAGGTCAGATTACGACGCTCCGCTACACCATTGAGCTGTGGTGTGGCCGGAGGGGTCCACTGTGCGAGAATCCCATTCTCTTTCAGATAGTCTTGAAATTCAGCACTCAAGTATTCACCACCTCGATCGGATCGAAGTGCTTTAATACTTTTGCCTAATTGATTTTCTACTTCAGCCTTGAATTCTTTGAACCTTTCAAAGGATTCAGACTTGTGCTTCATTAAGTACAAGTACCCATACCTAGAGTAATCGTCGGTAAAGGTGATGAAGTATGTGTGACCGTATTTAGTACCAATACTAAATGGATCACACACATCAGTATGGATCAAATCCAATAGGCCTTGAGTACGCTCACCCTTGCCCTTGAAGGGTTGCTTAGTCATCTTTCCCTTAAGACAAGATTCACAAGTCGGTAGGGAGTTAATGTCTGACAGATCAAACATGTCACTCCTAACTAACTTGTTCATCCTACTTAGAGAAATATGACCTAGCCTAGCGTGCCAAAGCTGTGCTGGGTTCAAGTTATCGTGTTTCCGTTTAATCGTTGTTGTATGTGCTTCGACATCGCGAGTTGAAACGTCTTTTAATTTCAAGGTGTACAAATCGTTTTCGCGTTCCCCAATTCCAATTAAACATTCATTCTTGTAAATATTGCAAATTGAATTAGCAAACATACAAGAATATCCATCACTATCAAGCATAGAAACAGAAATAATGTTCTTTATTAATTCGGGAACAAATAAAACGTTTCTCAATAACAACTTAAAATCAGAAGACAGAAATAAATAAACATCTCCTATAGCTACTGCAGCAACTCTTGCCCCATTGCCAAGCCTCAAGTGGGTCTCACCTTCTCTAAGACGTCGGCTTCTTGTCATCACCTGTAAATCATTGCAGATATGAGATCCACATCCGGTATCAAGTACCCAAGAAGTCGAATTAAGAGACATATTTATTTCAATAGAACATACCTTTCGCAGTTCGCAACTGCTCGAGGTACTCCTTGCAGTTCCTCCTCCAATGCCCAGGCTTGTGGCAGTGGTGGCGAACATCCTCAGACTTGTTCGGCTTGGAAGCCTTTGCCTTTGGCTTCTTAGTGGGATTTTCCTCCTTCGCAGGGGCAGAACGCTTCTTTCCCTTGCGTTTGGGCCCCTTCTTCGTAGAGGAAGTAGAGCCCATAAGGAGGACGGGTTTGTCCTTCTTTATGGTTCCTTCGAACACTACAAGCATGTTAACCACCTCTTCAAGGGTGTCTGCCAGCTTGTTCATGTTGAAGTTGACCACAAAGGGGTCGAAAGCAGCAGGCAGTGAGAGGAGAAGCACATCCACATACATCTCGTGTGGAAGTGTGATATCAAGGCCCGACAGCTTTTCAACGAGCCCAATCATACGAACCCCATGCTCGCGGACCAAAGTCCTATCGCGCATGCGGCTCGTCATAAGCTCCTTGACAGCCGTGAACCTTTCATGTCGAGAGTTCTCCCCGTGCAGTTCTTTGAGATGAAAAAGTATGTCAGCAGCATACTTTGTCTTCTCAAAGCGCCGTTGCATTTCATTGGACATCGACGCCATCACATAAAAAAATGCATTACTAACTATATAAGATATAAGCTAAGACATAAAACAAGGTCATTAAGTTTTATGAATTACCCTCCCACTATTTTAACGATTTCACCACCCTCTAATGAAATCGAGAAAGCAAGTTTCCTTAGTGGGTACACGGAGCCCAATCAAGCGACATGGACCCGAATAATATCAGCCATCCATGACCCCCCAAAAGGTAGTTTCCGATTGCAACCGGTGCAACCTCCATGTATTCACCTCACGTCCAGTAAGGGCCCAATAATATGACGCCGTTTACTATCACGTGTCAAGATGACCCATCAATGTTGAGTCGTGAAGGACGGTCCCCTTAACTGTTAGAGTAGATGCCCAACTAGACAACTTGTGGCGTGTGGGTTCATAGACTCTTGTATATGACAATCTTAATATATGATATTCGCATTTATTCATATGGCATTCTTACTTTCATTGTGTTGTATAATGATTAACAATTGCGTTGATAAAGACCTAGAATGCACTACAGTATATGTTAGATGTGATAGTGGGTGTGACGGCTATCATGAAACACATCTAATAGTCACTGTGTATTCTGAACATGTTCCTAGTCGATTGGGCCGTCAAAATGAGGATAAGGCCGCCCGAGCTTGAGACTAGTATCTACGATGCGAAGTACCATGTTTCATTGGTAGGGAACATTGTGATGTTCTGAGAATGCAGATAGATAGTGACCTGGTGATCTATCGAACAACCCTCGTTCGGACTTTCCAAGTGGTTACCATTTGTCGAGTGGATAAGTCCGAGGTCTTGGCTGTACTGATTAGTCCTCACGACTCGAAACGTCATTGAGACTCTACATGATAGGCGTCTCACTTTGACTTGTTTGTCGACTCACTTGGGGTCATCAGGCAGCGGGATTGGGTGAGACCCCGATGCATGTAGGAGTCGATGCATCGTTGTCGAGGATTCACCGCTCGCAGACATGCGTGGATATCCTATGCTATCTGAGGGGATAATAGTATATAAATCTCTGGCCAGAGTACTAGAAGTGTTTTAGGTAAATGGGTTTACCTAGTTACACTCGCGATGTCACTATTCGATCTCCAAGATGTATGCATAGCTATCGGATCTTTAGCGACTCTCGATTTACCAATGGTCGTTGATCTGATCGGGATATATGGATTGAAAGGACCGTACTGTACGCTAACCATGACCAACTGGTTCTTGCAGGCACTATCAGTGATACCTAGGGGATCATGGGGCGATTTTGCTAGACGCTCTTACCATGATCCGATGGGCAAGTCCGGAATTGTGATCTCGAAGCCACAATGGTTGTGGGCCCACGACTAGCTGTATCCCTGAACCATTGAGGGTCACATAAGTACTAGATTCGTGATTCCCGCATGGATACTAAGCTCAATGTGTTGAGCATAGGAAGAGGATTTTGGGGAGTGCGACTTCCTAAAAGTCAACAGGGGTCAAATCGTGATTTCCCGCTGTTGAGGGGCAAAACGGTCATTTTGCACTGGGGTTCTGAAAAATGGTTTTTCAGATCATAGTATTCAGTTTTGGAAACTGAGTCGATCGGTCCGATCTGATAGGCGATCGGAGTCACGATGAAGTCACGGTGATGGGGATGAACCGAATGTTCATCCGTTGGACCCGGGCCCGTTGGGCCGGTCCAAGTCCATCATCAAGTCTACTTAAGGTAGACTTAGACTTAATCACTCATAACTTAATCACAAACCCTAACCCTAGAGCAAGAAGCCGCCGCTCCCTTTCTCCTCAAGCCTCACGCCACCGCCGCCTCGCCGGAATTTGTTCCGGCCAACTTGACGAGGAGAATCCGTCCGCGCCGATCTCGTCAGGCCTTCTAGTGCAGGCTGACGAAGGAGTCTCCCTTCCGGTCGTGGACCTGATTGACGTAATCTACCGCCGCCTACCGTGAAGTGCCGGTTTTCTCGCGAAACTGGTCGGAGCCAGGCACGAGTTGCCAGCAAGGTAATCCATCAAACCCCCTATGAATGGTTCATAGCGTGCATGTTTAGAATTGTATTGATCGTCTCCCGGCAAATTTTTGTTCTTCCGCTGCCTCGTCGGGAGGCGTGGTCCGGATCCGCCGTGGTTCCCCAACAGGTCCCCAATAAGATGAGCCAACGTTAAAAGGAGTTCCAACCGAACTCACAACAATTGTCAATGGCGTGGACAGCTTTCCGGCATACATGACCCCCTTAATAATATGAGCCGGGCCATATATACGGGTAGCATCTGCGTACACCCATTGTTGATGGAAGGTAGGGAAATTTAAACAAATTTAAATTCCCTTTAGTTTATCGAATAAACGTTTATATTTATATTAGTTTTAAATCATATTTAAAACGAGGGATTTCATTTTTGAAAATTTGGTCTCATGCAAATATTTTAAATCATATTTAAAACATGCGGATTCAACTAACTATATATCATATATATAAATATTGGGATGATCGATCGCGAGAGCTATGCGGTCCGTGGTTACCAATCACGGACCTAGGTCCAATCCTAGGGGTAATGCAATATGCAATGCAATCCTATTACAATGCTTCCGGTTTTACAGATCTTCGGTCTTCAATATCCTTGATCGTCATTGTCCACCGTCTTCGGTTGTCCTCCCACTAAATCTAGTAATTTATATTTAAATATACCATGACATATAAGGGATACATTTTTTCAAGGGGTGGGTAACGAGCCACAAACAGGCCCACTTTAAAATGATAATCAAAAATATTTAAACCGAAATCACAAAAATCTATCGCATACACCTAACAAATTGGGCACGGCTCTCGATCATCCCAATCATGCAGATAATCTAATTAACATGCATAAATTAAATAATCAAATTATTTATCCACAAAATCATATTTTAATTACGAAATCGCATTTTATAAATAAAATCGTATTTTGTCGATAAAATCAAATTTTAATCAACAAAATCATATTTAATTTATAAAATCATATTTCAAAATTAAAATCGTATTTTGCAATTTAATAGTATCAAATTGTGTTTAAAACAATTTTAGGCCCAAAAATCTCAAAATTTCAAAATCGACCAAAACGG
>KV006384.1:140365-152727 GCA_001598015.1 Dorcoceras hygrometricum
ATTTATACACTATTATCCCCTCAGATAGCATATGATATCCACGCATGTCTGCGAGCGGTGAATCCTCGACAACGATGCATCGACTCCTACATGCATCGGGGTCTCACCCAATCCCGACGCCTTATGACCCCAAGTGAGTCGGCAAACGGGTCAAAGTGAGACGCCTATCATGTAGAGTCTCAATGACGTTTCGAGTCGTGAGGACTAATCAGTACAACCAAGACCTCGGACTTATCCACTCGACAAATGGTAACCACTTGGAAAGTCCGAAGAAGTGTAGTTCGATAGATCACCAGGTCACTATCTATCTGCATGCTCAGAACATCACAATGTTCCCTACCAATGAAACATGGTACTTTGCATCGCAGATACTAGTCTCGAACTCGGGCGGCCTTATCCTCATTTTGACGGTCCAATCGACTAGGAACATGTTCAGAATACACAACGACTATTAGATGTGTTTCATGATAGCCGTCATACCCACTATCACATCTAACATACGCTTAAGTGCATTCTAGGTCTTTACTCAACGCAATTGTAAATCATCATACACACAATGAAAGTAAAGAATGCCATATGAGTAAATGCGAATATCATATATAAAGATTGTTTCATACAAGAGTCTATAAACCCACACGCCACTAGTTGGGTAGTTGGGCATCTACTCTAACACTTATTGCTTATCGACACTATCTTTCAAAAGCTCACATAGTTACTGGAAATTCACATTGCAAAAATTATTTGAATTCCAGTGCTTTCAATCTTCTGGTTCACCTTTTTGAATCGAGCTTCATAGTATAGAAACCAGAAGATTTACAGTATCAAAACCATTGTATTTCATTGTTATCATTCAGATTGAGTCTGTAACGAACATGCTATTTAAAGCAGTTCGAAAAATTCTAAGTGTTCTAAACAGTAGGTGAATCTGCTTGTTGATTGGAGTTGCTAGGAGTTCACCTGGAGCGAGGCTCGGAGATTGGGTGTTTACAGTGTGTAGACTCATCAAATCCTTCTAGTGAAACCTTCCTGAATAAGGAAGAAGGGGAGACGTAGGATTTGATATCCGAACTTCCATAAACAAACTCTCGACCTTGAACTTTTACTTTACTGCATTTATTTATCATTACATTGTTCAAAGATTGATCGACTTCATTCCGCACATTATTTGTTAGTCGAGAAATATGATTTGAGAATGAGATACCTTAAATCTGGTAACTCGGATTTAAGTTAAGCGAGGCGCTTGTAAAAATTGTTTTTAAGGTTTCGAAAATTTAAAATATAAGGAGTTCATTCAACCCCCCCCCCCCTTTCTGAACTCCTAAGGCTGTTTTTCGATCCATATTGATCCTATCAGATATACAGGTGTATTCTAAATCTCAAAAACAACACAAAGATCAATTACGACAAGTTCTTCAAACACTTCGAGATAACCAATTATATGCTAAATTGTCGAAATGTGAATTCTGTATGTATAGTGTGGTATTTTTAGGTCATGTAATATCCGGACAAGGAATATCTGTTGATCCAAGTAAAGTCGAAGTGGTCCTGAATTGGGCTAGACCAACTAATGTACCAGAAATTCCGAGTTTCTTGTGTTTAGCTGGATATTATCGACGATTTATCGAGGGATTTTTTAAAGTTGCTGGACCTCTTACCCAACTGACGAAGAAGGATGCGAGATTTATTTGGTCAGATGAATGTGACCAGAGTTTTCTGACACTGAAAGAAAAGTTGAAAACTGCACCTGTATTAACATTGCCATCTGGATCACGTGGATTTGTGGTTTGTACTGATGCGTCAACGAAAGGACTTGGATGTTTTTTGATGCGACATGGGAAAGTTATTGCTTACGTTCTAGGAAATTGAAGACTCATGAATCGCATTATCTAGTTCATGATCTAGAACTAGCAGCCATTGTGTTCGCTCTAATATCTATTCACTCAATCAGAACTGAATATGAGACAAAGAAGATGGTTAGACCTATTGAAAGATTTTTATTGTGAAATACAGTACCAACCAGGTAAATTGAATCAAGTAGCGGATGCATTGAGCCGGAAGTATCAAGATGTTATGGTAGCATCTATTCATATGTGGCAGAATTATGACGACTTATGTACTTCTGGATTTATGTTTAAGCCGAAGAGCAAATCTTTTCTCGTATCTGCTCTATAGTTTGAGCCAAAGATCATTTCTAAGATAAAGAAAGCTCAAAAGAAAGATCCACTATGAGACCTGAAATATTAGTGGAGCAATTAATTTAATTAATCGGGTTTAGCATAGACCGTATCAGACATGAGCTGATCTGGGACGGGCCAGCTCTGAGCTGGTATGCTTAGTAAACGTAAGCTGGTCTGGAGCAGATTAGAGCTAGATGATTCGAAGGAGAGTGAGCTGGTCAGTGCGTGGAATAGATCTGGATAGTTTTCATAGAACGGTCTGAGCTGGATGGTTGGATTGCTTATATATTGTTGTCGCAAGCTATTCTGGGTACGTTAAGCTGGATATTCGAAGTGGGTGCCGAAGCGACGTCGTTTGGAGAAACCAGCTTAGAGAGGGCAATCTGATAGTACAGTGTAGACCGACCTGGTTCGAGGGTTTAGTGTTAACCGGTACGGTTCATGGGTATCAGCTTAGGCGAGAGCTGATAGTGTGAGAGCTGGTCTTCTTGCGCGTGATCTGGTTGTCCCGAGCTGAGGTGAGGTGCGATGTCTTTTATGTGACGTCAGCTTAGATGCTGGATGGATGGTACGCGTGAGCTATCCAAGGCGTAATCTGTTGCTTCTGTATACGTGTGATCTGTTCTGGTAGCACAAACTGGATGACGTATACCAGCTGGGATACCCTGAGCTGTAGATGGCCACTGTTTACCAGATCGTGGGAGACTTATTTATGGAAGACGTTTATCGTGCGATCGCCATTCTTCTCCAACACTTAGAAAATATTTCCTCTCGAGAGCTCGACATCCCAGCCCATCTTAGAACCCTAGCTACTATTCACCATAACCTATTTGCTTTGTTTCCCGGTGGTAGACGATGCAGTGATCAAGGTTGGTAGCGTTGAGTTATCCTTTCGAAGATTGTTCTTTCTATACATTTTTTGAAGGCTTTGGTGGGATAGAAGAGGGGACACGAAGGAGCTACAATGTGATATTTGTTCGTATTTCGACCGATTGGGTCTTCCGTTCAGGTAGTGCTTTCGAGTAAGTGTTAGATCCTCCCTTACGCTTTGTTTAGAGCTAGATATCGCGTTTAAGGGGTAGGATAGAACTGGGTTGGGTTATGGCTTCTAGTTCGATATTTTTGTGCTTACTGTCCCTGAGCTGATTATCGTGTTTGGCTAAGAAGGTTTCAGATCTGAGTTGTTCGGGACTCTTGTTGTGGTAATTGTAGCACAGAAGCTAAGGTACGGATGTGAGCTTATATTTACAACTTTGAGATAGACTTGTGTATAAATGAGCATGTGTTGTTATGTTGAGCAGTGTGAATGCTGTTGGTTCTAAGCTATTGCTTGCATCTGTTCTATTGTTTAAAATCTTGCAAGATTTTCTTTTGCACGCATGACATGTTGTTACGCTCTATTCCTTGCGATCTTGTGTTAGCATCCTGCTGTGTGAACCTATGATTCATTGTCTTTCGCTATTGAGCTAAACCGTGTTGACAGGATGCGTGTGATTGAGCGACTGGGTAGCTCCCATTCTCTCACATGTACTATGGCCTTTTCTATTCTAGCTTGTTGCTGGTAATGCGTGTGATTGAAAGACTGGGTAGCTCCCATTCTGTCACATGAGTTGCGGCCGTCCCTGTTCTGTATTATGTCTGGTACCATGTGTGATCGAGCGGCTGGATATTTCCCATTCTCTCACACATCCGGTGACCACTCCTATTTCTGATGTCCAACTGTGTACAGTTCCCTTGGATCCTTTGATCTTCCTGTTCTCATGCATCGCATATCATTTATAATCTGTTATATCCATCTGCTGTTTTATTTTTCTCTCCGTACTGGGGTTTGACACTGTCCCTTTGAGGCTATTTGGTTG
The DNA here is from genome assembly GCA_001598015.1 of Dorcoceras hygrometricum. Taxonomy (NCBI): domain Eukaryota; kingdom Viridiplantae; phylum Streptophyta; class Magnoliopsida; order Lamiales; family Gesneriaceae; genus Dorcoceras; species Dorcoceras hygrometricum. The sequence continues at coordinate 144,402 of KV006384.1, forward strand.
TTATGTGCCATTATATATATATATATATATATATTGGTGTTGTTGCCAGGGAATGCCCTGTGCCATCGTTGTATATAGATTTGGTTTCTGTTGGTTTTTTATGCTGATATTTACTGTACTTTGTAGTTGTGGTGTGCAGCTTTGGGTTGTTGTAAAACCAATATTTTGAGTATAAGTGTATCTTGAAATTATGTTTTCAAAGCCAGGGCAAAGAAAAAACTTTTAGCCACCAGTTAATGCTTCCGTAGTAGTAATTGCGTGTTTAATCTCTATTTTATGCACCGGACCTGACATTTATGGTATCAGAGCTTAAACTTGGATAAGGTCGAATTCTTTTGATCACACTTGATTCTAGGCACTGTGTTTCTTGTGTGTGTGCTTGACTATATGTTATATTGCTGTGTGATCTTATTGTCTTAGTGTTTGTATAGATGCCGCCTAGACGTAGGGTAGATCTAGAAGGCAGATCCCGATAGAATCTGAGGCTCAGAATGAGGAGGTGGAGCATAGTGTTCCCGTTCGTAGGCATGCTAGACAGGTTGATGACGAGGTGGATGTGTTGGCAGCCCGTGTAGATGAAATGGAACTGATTATGGCGAGGTTTCAACTGATGAATCCTCAAACGTTTAATGGTGACGAGTCTAGTTCGATGCCTAGTTCTGGTTGCAACACATTACAGGGTTATTTGATCGAGTGCGGTATAATGATGAGAGTAGACTGAGTCTAGCTACTTTCCAGCTGAGGAAGAATGCAGAACGCTGGTGGAGAGGTGCATCCCAAACTCTTGACGATACTGGTGTGGGGATCACTTGGAACAGTTTTGTACTACGTTCCGTCAGTAGTACGTCCCAGAGTCCTATGTTAATGCCCGAGAGCGCGAGTTCGATAACTTGGTTCAGGGAACCATGTCTGTGGGGGAGTATGCTAGAAAGTTTTCTAATCTCCTTGCTTATGTTCCTCATGTGTTCGGTCGTGAGAGAGCGAAGAGAAACAGATTCTTGGAAGGGCTGAACGAAGATCTATATTCTTTGGTGTTGGCAAGTTCCCCGACTAGCTATGCGGATGCGGTGGACAAGGCGATGGACATCGAGGAAGGGTTACAGAACCATAGGTCTCGGGTTAGGCCACAAGCTACTCAAGGTACTGGTCCCAACATTCAAGGGGTGCAGTCTTCCCAGCCTTCTCAGTCACCTTAGCAACCCAACAGTCATCACAACAACCTGGACGTCACAGGTTCAGGCCTCGTGGCCAACAATTTAAGAAGAAGTCAGGTTCAAGTTCTTCCGGTTCGGGAAGTTCGAGCAGTAGTAGTCCTCGATCTACCTTATGTGGGCAATGTGTAGGAAGACACCCATCTATGCAGTGTACGGGGGTTCACGGTGTTTGCAATCTTTTCGGGTAGTACGGGCATTTTGTGAGAGTATGTCCTTTAGCTGGGTCTCAACATACAACTGCCCCACCGCAGAACCATTCTGGCGGGTCATCTCGAGGTCATTATTTCCCTTTTCATCAGCCGAGGATGGGGAAACTCAGCACAGATCGTTCCAGCAGCCTGGTCCTTCACGTTTGGACAGCCTTCCCAACCCCATTTCTCAGGGCCTCAGCAGGCCCAAGTAAATGCCATGACAAGGGAGAAAGCAGAGGGCACGCCTGGAGGAGTTATATCAGGTACCTGTACATTTTTGATTTTCCAGCACGTGCGTTGTTTGATACTGGAGCATCACATTCATTCATAGCTTATGCATTTATTGTTGAGCGTGGTTTGCGTACCACCCTTTTTGCGTGATGTTGTTTCGGTTGCGACTCCTGCCGGTGCGAACTTGTTCTCCCAAGAGATGGTGTCGATGACATACTTAGGTTTCATTCATAGCTTATGCATTTATTGTTGAGCGTGGTTTGCGTACCACCCTTTTGCGTGATGTTGTTTCGGTTGCGACTCCTGCCGGTGCGAACTTGTTCTCCCAAGAGATGGTGTCGATGACATACTTAGGTTTGGCGAGAATGTGCTGATAGCCAATTTGATCTGGTTAGTTATGTGGGATTTCGATTGTATACTGGGAATGGACGTGTTGTCTAGTTTTAGGGTCACCGTGGATTGTTTCCATGGCGTTGTTCGTTTTCGGCCCCAGTCTGGCGGAAGTGGAATTTCTACGGTCATGATTTAGAAGGTTCCGTTGGTCTCTGCTATGGAGATGTTTGGCCTAATGTCGTTGGAGAATGTAGGGTTCATGATTTATGTTTTAGACGCATCCTCGACGTCGTGTGTAGAGCTTGGTGACATTCCCGTCGCTCGTGATTTCCCTGATATGTTTCCAGAGGAGATTCCAGGTTTCCCTCCGAGGATAGAGATTGACTTTAGCATTGAATTGGTGCCTGGTACAACTCCTATTTCACGAACCCCGTATCATCTAGCACCAGCCGAGTTGAGAGAGCTGAAGGTACAACTTATCGATCTACTGGAGAAAGGCTTTATTCGGCCAAGCATGTCACCATGGGGTGCTCCTATTCTGTTTGTGAAAAAGAAAGACGGTTCGATGAGGATGTGCATTGACTTTCGGCAACTGAACAAAGCTACTGTGAAAAATAAGTACCCGTTACCAAGGATCGACGATTTATTCGATCAGCTTCAAGGTTCGGCCATGTATTCTAAGATCGATCTGCGTTTAGGGTATCATCAGTTGCGAATTCGAGAGAAATATGTTGCAAAAACTGCGTTTAGAACGAGGTACGGGAATTACGAGTTTTTGGTTATGCCTTTTGGTTTGAATAATTGCCCCTGCAGTTTTCATGGACTTGATGAACCGAGTCTTTAGAGAGTTCATCGATCAGTTTGTGATTGTTTTCAGCATAAATATCATTTAAGGCTAGTCCTCCAAACACTTTGAGACTCACAGCTGTACGCTAAGTTCTCTAAATGTGAGTTTTGGTTGGATAAAGTGGTGTTTCTGGGTCATGTCATTTCGGCTGAAGGAATATCTGTTGATCCTAGTAAGGTAGATGTTGTTGTGAACTGCAAACGTCCCAAGAACGTGCCGGAGATTCGTAGCTTTTTGGGATTGGCTGGCTATTATCGACACTTTATCGAAGAATTCTCTAGTATAGCTAGGCCTATGACACAGCTGACCCAGAAGGATAAGAGTTGTTTTTGGACGGAGGAATGCGAGAACAGCTTTCAACTGCTCAAAGAGAAGCTAAATCCAGCGCCGGTGTTAGCTTTACCTTCAGGTTCAAGAGGCTTTGTGGTATGTTCTGATGCTTCGCTTAGTGGATTGGGTTGCGTGTTGATGCAGCATGGTCGAGTCATTGCGTATGCTTCCCATCATTTGAACCTCATGAGACTCGATACCCGGTTCATGATTTGGAGTTGGTGGCAGTTGTCTTTGCTTTGAAGATTTGGCGCCACTATCTCTATGGCGAACAGTTTGTGGTGCATACTGAACACAAGAGTCTTCAGTACCTTTTCTCCCAGTCCAAGTTGAATATGAGGCATCGTAGATGGATGGAGCTGCTTAAAGATTTCGATTGCGAGATTCAGTATCAGCCTGGAAAAGTGAATGTAGTTGCTGATGCGCTTAGCAGGAAAGCTCAAGTGTCGATGCTTGCATCAGTAAATATCTCTAAGGTTCATGAGCATCTGAGCACTACTGGTTGCCGTTTCTACCTAGGTGATGATTATGTTGTGGTTTCATCTTTTCAAGTCGAGCCACAGATTTTTTCGGACATCAAGGTAGCTCAGAGAACTGACCATATATCCATGAGTTGAAGTTGAATACTCAAGCTGGACAGCTGGAGAATTATTCTGTCATATCTGATGGATGTTTGAGGTTTCAGGGCAGGTTAGTAGTGCCAAACCTGATTGATTTGAGAGAAAGGTCTTGAGGGAAGGTCACTGCAGTCGTCATAGTGTCCATCCTGGTGCAAGGAAGATGTACCAAGATTTGAAGCTGCACTATTGGTGGGCAGGTTTGAAGAACGATGTTTCTGAATTTGTCTCTCGTTGTCTGAATTTTCAGCAAGTCAAGGCGAAAAGGATGAGACCTGGGGGTCTATTGCAGAGTTTAGAGGTGCCCCAATGGAATTGGGAGCATGTAGCTATGGATTTTGTGACCTATTTTCCTCGTTCCAACCAAGGATGTGATGCTATTTGGGTATTGGTTGACCGACTTCCGAAATCAGCTCACTTTATTCCCTACAATATAACGAATTCCTTGAAGAAAATGGCAAAACTGTACATCTATTTTGTAATTTGGTTGCATGGAGTGCTTGTGTCCATAGTTTCAGACCGAGATCCGAGGTTCACTTCTAGATTTTGGAAGAGTTTACAAACAGACTTGGGCACCAGATTGGTTTTGAGTACAGCCTATCATCCTCAAACCGACGGTCAATCTGAGAGAACTATACAGACCTTGGAGGATATGCTGTGAGCTGTTGTTATTCATTTCAGTGACAACTGGCATGATTCTTTGTCGTTGATGGAATTTTCGTATAATAACAGCTACCAGGTAAAGATAGGAATGGCACCGTCGAAGCCTTGTGGTAGGAAGTGCAGGTCGCCAATTTGTTGGGAAGAAGTAGGGGAAAAGCAGCTGTTTTCACCTGAATTTGTGCAGCTGGTGAGAGATCAAGTTGATCTAATTCGACAACGTATGAAGTCTGCACAGGATCGCCAAGCTAGTTATTGTCAGGCCTCGTGCTCTACTCAGAGTTAAACCACGCAAACATAGCGGAAGCATATAAAAAGTGGCTTTAAATTTTCGCTTTAGGCCTGACGGTTTAAAACATTTAATTTAAAATACAATCATACTTAAAATATCCCAGTTTACAAAAACACAATACAACAGTACAACATTTAAACAAATACAAGTACTAAAGCGGATAACACAATCCCACAAGCACAGGGCATTCCCCGGCTAACAGTACTAGTACATATATGCTATACGCTAACTGGGACACTCTATCCACCTCCTGGGGCACCTCCAGCTGGGTCAAAGCCACGACCAACAGAGAAACCTGAAAACACATACAGGCAACAATACACAAGCCCCTGAGGGACATCGGGGTCAAACCCCAGTACGGATAGCAGCAATAAACAGCATAAAGAAAGCAACAGATAAATATGCAAATGCTATGCAAGGGATCAAGGCTACAACCGAAAGCTGGAAGCCAAAGGATCTCAACAATAGCTCAACAGAAAGATCTGATCAAAGGAACAATAATCAGTTCGTGGCCACGGGTATACTGAGCACATGGGAGCTACACACTCATCTCAAGTACACCATACCAGATGCTAACAAACAGCTCCACCTGCTGTTGCTCTCTCATGAGATGTGGCAGCTACCCACTCCGCTCATAGCATCTAACAAACCCAGCAGGGAGATGAGGTACGGGAGTTACCCGCTCAGCCTCCGAGGTATACGGGAACTACCCGCTCGTCATCGATCACAGCATCCTGGTATTCTCAAATCAACAGAACAGGCACAGCTAGTAAACAGAGCTCAATAGGATAATGCCTGTATGCAAATGCAACAGCTGATATCATAACAATGCACAAACGATAACAGCACAGAGCACACACACAGCCAAGCATATAATCCATGCTCAATCCTAAGCTGTAAACAATCTCACATCCGTACCTCAATTCTCTGTGCAACAATTACTACAAGCAAATTGTCACAATGACGCAGATCCACCACCTGCTAAGCCAACACAAGCAACTGCTCAAAGACCGAAGCACAGAAAAGCAACAGCTGTGAGTTACGAACTCCACCAGCGCTATCCTACCTCTCTAACTCAACAGAAAGCTCTAAACAAGCTTAAAGGCAGGAACTGAACTTACCCCAAAAATCTAGGAGCGAAATCCGACGCTTATGCCAACAGTCTACACAAGGGAGATGTCTTCGCACACCTCACCAGCTTCAAGAAAACGTTCAAAAATGATATCCAAATGAAGCGTCTCAGCAAAAGGAGTCCAACGCTACCACTCTTACTCTCGTCGGAGCTGCCTAACATCGGCAATCGAAGAAGATAAGGTTCGGTGAACAGTAGCTAGGGTATCGCGACAGAAATTTCTATCGGGAAAATATTCTAAGCATGGAAACTGGATACTCAAATCGAATACCAAGTCCTCTCTTATAAGTCAAAGCTGCTCACAGCTGCTGGAACAGTATCCACCACACTTAATCTATCGCAACTAATATCCCCGCTCGCAAAACAGATCTTGCAACAGATCTCTCTCTAAATCAAAACAGATCTCTACTAACTCAAACGACGTCGCAGAGAACTACTGTCGCAACTGGACACGTCACCCGCTACTCACTGATGAACACTAACCAACATCTGTTAGCAACGCAACAACAGATCTCTCACACAGCTGACGCTAACGCAACTCATAGCTGAGTCTTCTTCTCTAAACCAAAACGCTGTCGTTCCAACTAATCCAAACGACGATGTATAAACACCCTCTACTGGAAGCACACTAGCACACTCTCTACTGCTCAGCGACTGCTGATCTCGCTACGACTGCTGAAAACAACCACTAAGCGATAGCTGCTTACGTCACCACTGCTGAACACTAGCTTTCAGCGATGACCCAGCACTAACTGCTGAACATATTCCGTGCCAACTCTAACTCTTCAGAACTGTTCTAGGGTCTAAAACAAAACCCGATATCTTCTCTAAGCATATCGACTCAAAGCTGATCTCAATAAACCCGATTAATTAACTCAATTAATCCCATCAGTTTTCAGGTCTCACATCTCTCCCCCACTAGAACAGGATTTCGTCCTCGAAATCTCTTGGGGATCCGGATCCGCCCCCCGGCATGACAGCGGAAGAACAAAGAATAAAAGCCGAGAGACGATCAATACGAAAAACAGATAATACAAATATCGTCATTCATAGGGCGTTCAAAAAAGAATACCTTGCTGGCACTTGTGCCTGGCTCCAACCGGAATTACAAGAACCCGGCTCTTCTCGGTAGATTGCGGTAGAAATCGCCAATCCGGTCCATGACCAGAACCGAGACTCCTTCGTCAAGATGCACTAGAAGCACTGACGAATTCTGCACGAGATAATACAAATATCGTCATTCATAGGGCGTTCAAAAAAGAATACCTTGCTGGCACTTGTGCCTGGCTCCAACCGGAATTACAAGAACCCGGCTCTTCTCGGTAGATTGCGGTAGAAATCGCCAATCCGGTCCATGACCAGAACCGAGACTCCTTCGTCAAGATGCACTAGAAGCACTGACGAATTCTGCACGAACGGATTCTCCTCGTCGAATCGGCGGGAACGAATTCCGGCGACTCGAGGCGGCGGCGACGGCGGCGGCGCAAGGCGGCGTGTGTAGAGAGGAGGGGAGGCGGCTACTTTTAGGGTTTGTCTAATTTTGTTGTTAGGTTAAGTCATAATCCCATATTAAATAGAATAGGTGATGGGTTTTGGATCCGGCCCAACGGGCCCGGGTCCAACGGATGAACATTCGTTTCATCTCCATCACCGAGACTTCACCATAACTCCGATCGCCGATCAGATCGGACGGATCGACTCAATTTCCAAAACAGAATATTATGATCTAAAAAACCATTTTTCAGAACCCCAGTGCAAAATGACCGTTTTGCCCCTCAACAGCGGGAAACCCCGGTTTGACCCCTATTGACTTTTAGGAAGTCGCACTTCCCGAAATCCTCTTCTCGTGCTCAACACATTGAGCTGAGTATCCGTGCGAGAATCTCGAATCTAGTACTTGTATGACCCTCAATGGTTCAGGGATACAGCTAGCCGTGGACCCACAACCATTGTGGCTCCGGAATCACAATTCCGGACCTGCCCATCGGATCATGGTAAAGCGTCTAGCAACATCGCCCCATGATCCCCTAGGTATCAGTGATAGTGCCTGCAAGAACCAGTCGGTCGTGGTTAGCATACAGTACGGTCCTTTCAATCCATATATCCCGATCAGATCAACGACCATTGGTAAATCGAGAGTCGCTATAGATCCGATAGCTATGCATACATCTTGGAGATCGAATAGTGACATCGCGAGTGTAACTAGGTAAACACATTTACCTAAAACACTTCTAGTACTCTGGCCAGAGATTTATACACCTTATCCCCTCAGATAGCATAGGATATCCACGCAGGTCTGCGAGCGGTGAATCCTCGACAACGATGCATCGACTCCTACATGCATCGGGGTCTCACCCAATCCCGACGCCTGGTGACCCCAAGTGAGTCGGCAAACGGGTCAAAGTGAGACGCCTATCATATAGAGTCTCAATGACGTTTCGAGTCGTGAGGACTAATCAGTACAACCAAGACCTCGGAC
>KV006384.1:159664-170054 GCA_001598015.1 Dorcoceras hygrometricum
ACAAATGGTAACCACTTGGAAAGTCCGAACGAGGGTAGTTCGATAGATCATCAGGTCACTATCTATCTGCATGCTCAGAACATCACAATGTTCCCTACCAATGAAACGTGGTACTTCGCATCGCAGATACTGGTCTCGAACTCGGGCGGCCTTATCCTCATTTTGACGGCCCAATCGACTAGGAACATGTTCAGAATACACAGCGACTATTAGATGTGTTTCATGATAGCCGTCATACCCACTATCACATCTAACATACGCTTAGATGTATTCTAGGTCTTTACTCAACGCAATTGTTAATCATTACACACATAACGAAAGTAAAGAATGCCATACAAGTAAATGCGAATATCATATATAAAGACTGTTTGTACAAGAGTCTATAAAACCCACACGCCACAAGTTGGCTAGTTGGGCATCCACTCTAACAATCTCCCACTTGCCCTAAAGCCAACTACTCATCAGACGCAGTCCCATTGTTTCGTGATGTTTTTCAAACAATGTTCCAGGCAAGGGCTTCGTAAGTGGATCAGCAACGTTGTCCGCAGAGGCGACTCTCTCAACTGCTATGTCACCTCTAGCCACAATATCCCGGATTATGTGGTATTTCCTCAGTATGTGTTTGGATCTTTGGTGAGACCTAGGCTCCTTTGCTTGCGCAACGGCACCCGTGTTGTCGCAGTACACCGGGACTGGACCAACTCCATTAGGAATGACGCCCAACTCTTGGACGAAATTCCTTATCCAAACGGCCTCCTTAGCAGCAGATGATGCTGCAATGTACTCAGCTGTCTTGCTTGGAACTCTTTCAAGAGACAGCACCACCATTGAGCATGAATACAAATCCAGAGGTTGATTTCGAATCATCCACATCACACTAGAAGCTAGAATCAGTGTAGCCTATATCATATATAAAGACTGTTTGTACAAGAGTCTATAAAACCCACACGCCACAAGTTGGCTAGTTGGGCATCCACTCTAACAAAATCAATCAACTCCAAAACAAGAGTTCAAGATAACTGGGGAAAAGAAACACAAACAACCAACTACTGTAACAAAAGCAACATCTACTCAAACAGATGCGGCCACTCACGCTGCATCTTCTCTTCCAGTTCCCAAGTAGCTTCTTCTCTACCGTGCTTGCTCCACTGAACCATCACCAAGGGAATGGTCTTATTCCTCAGCTGTTTCTCTTTTCTATCCAAGATCTGCAAAGGATACTCAACATAGCTCAAAGTCCGATCTAACTCCACCTCGTCAGTTCTCAACACATGCGAGGGATCTGGCTCATACTTCCTTAACATCGAAACATGAAACACATCATGTAAGGTGGACAAATTTGGCGGTAACAACAGCCGATAAGCCAAAGGACCAATCCTCTCTAAGATCTCATAAGGACCAACATAACGAGGAGCTAACTTTCCCTTGAGACCAAATCTAATAACAATGCGGAAAGGAGAAACCTTAAGGAAAACTAGATCACCAACCTCAAACTCTAAAGGCCTACGCCTCTTATTCGCATAACTGGCTTCGCGATCTTGAGCAGCTTTCATTCTTTGGCGAATCAAGTCCACCTGATCTCTCATCTGCTGCACAAACTCTGGGGAAGATAGCTGCTTCTCCCCCACTTATTCCCAACACACTGGCGATCTACACTTTCTGCCATACAGAGCTTCAAATGGTGCCATGCCAATCGTGACCTGATAGCTGTTATTGTAGGAAAACTCAACCAAAGACAACGAGTCTTGCCAGCTACCACTGAAGTCCATCACAACAGCTATCAACATATCCTCTAAAATCTGGATATTTCTCTCCGATTGGCCATATGTTTGGGGGTGATACACTGTCTATGTACAGCTTCGCCATCTTCTTCAAAGAATAGCTCATGTTGTAGGGAATGAAGTGCGCTGACATCGACAATCTGTCTACCACAACCCACACAGCATCACAACCTCTGCTGGAACGGGGCAAATGCATGACAAAATCCATAGCTATGTGCTCCCAATTCCATTGGGGCACCTCTAAGCTATGCAACAAACCATCAGGTCTCATCCTCTCTGCCTTGACTTGCTGACAATTCAGACATCGGGCTACAAAATCAGCAACATCACTCTTCAAACCTGCCCACCAGTAATGCTGCTTCAAGGCATGATACATATTCCTTGCACCAGGATGGACACTATATCTACTGCAGTGCGCTTCTCGCAAGATCTCTTCCTTCAAATCGATCAGAGTTGGCACAACAAGCCTGCCACGAAACCTCAAACAACCATCAGAAGAGACAGTATAGTCTTCCAACTGTCCAGCTCTCACCTTCAGCTTCAACTCATGGATGGAAGGATCTGTCCTCTGAGCTGCTTTAATGCTAGAAACAAGCTGTGGCTCAACTTGAAAAGAAGACACCACAACATAATCCTCAGCTGGGTATAACCTCCAACCAGTAGTGCTAAGATGCTCATGGACCTTCGAAATCTTCATCGAAGCCAGCATCGCTACTTGAGCCTTTCTGCTCAATGCATCAGCAACTACATTCATCTTCCCATGCTGGTATTTGATCTCACAATAAAAATCCTTTAGCAGCTCCATCCATCTACGCTGTCTCATGTTCAAATCTAACTGAGAAAACAGATACTGAAGACTCTTGTAGTCCGAGTACACCACAAACTGCTCACCATACAGGTAGTGGCGCCAAATCTTCAAAGCAAAAACTACTGCTGCTAACTCCAAATCATGAACTGGGTAACGAGTCTCATGCGGCTTCAACTGCCGTGAGGCATAAGCAATGACTCGACCATTATGCATCAACACACAATCCAATCCATTCAAGGAAGCATCTGCACAAACAACAAAACCACCTGAACCATACGGCAGAGCTAACACAGGCGCAGAAATTAGCTTCTCTTTGAGCACCAGAAAACTATTCTCGCATTGCTCATTCCAAACAAAACGCTTGTCCTTCTGAGTCAACTGCTTCATTGGCTTAGCTATACTAGAGAATCCCTCTATAAAGCACCGATAATAGCCAGCCAATCCCAAGAAACTACGAATCTCCACAACGCTCTTGGGTAGCTCACAGTTAAGTACAGCCTCAACCTTACTGGGATCCATAGAAATACCATCAACAGAAATCACATGACCCAGAAACACAACTCGGTCCAACCAAAACTCGCACTTGGAAAACTTGGTATACAGCTGCGAGTCTCGAAGCTTCTGAAGAACTAGCATCAAATGCCTTGGAAAACTTGGTATACAGCTGCGAGTCTCGAAGCTTCTGAAGAACTAGCATCAAATGCTCTTTGTGCTGCAACGGATTCTTAGAGTACACCAAAATGTCATCGATAAACACAATCACAAACTGATCGATGAACTCTCTAAAGACTCTATTCATCAAGTCCATGAAAACTACGGGATCATTTGTCAAACCAAAGCATAACTAGAAACTCATAATACCCATACCTCGTACGAAACGCAGTCTTCAACATCCTGCTCACGAATGCGCAACTGATGATACCCAGAACGTAGATCGATCTTCGAAAACATGACAGACCCTTGAACCTGGTCAAAAAGATCATCGATCCTAGGACAAGGGTACTTGTTCTTCACTGTCTCTTTTTTCAACTGCCTAAAGTCGATGCACATCCTCATCGATCCGTCTTTCTTCTTAACAAACAAGATAGGTGCTCCCCACGGGGACATGCTAGGCCTAATGAATTCCTTCTCCAGCAAATCACTAAGCTGCTCCTTAAGCTCCCTCAACTCAGCAGGCGCTAAACGATACGGAGCACATGAAATCGGAGCTGTACCTGAAACCAACTCAATGCTGAAGTCTATCTCCCGCCTCGGAGGAAAACCAGGAATCTCCTCCGGAAACACATCCGGGAAGTGTTGAACCACAGGGACTATACTAGCTCTACGCTCGAAGAAGAAGATGCATCTAAGGCATAGATCATGAAACCAGCACTCTCAAGCGACAACAGGCAAAACATCTCCATCGCAGAGACTAAAATGATCTTCAACTGGGAATCTTGGCCGTAGAAATTCCATTTCTCGCCAGACTGGGGCCTAAATTGCACAACGCCATGGAAACAATCCACAGTGGCCCTATAGCTAGACAGCACGTCCATTCCCACTATACAGTAAAAATCCCACATCACTAGCCTAATCAGGTTGGCTAACAACACACTCTCGCCAAACCTAAGAACACCATTCAACAAAACCTCCTGGGAGAACAGGCTCGCACCGGCAGGAGTCGCAACAGATACAATATCACTCAAGGTAGTGGTATGCAAACCATGCTCAACCACAAATGCATCAGAAATAAAAAAATGCGACGCTCCTGTATCAAACAACACATGCGTAGGAAAAACAAAGATAAGACAAGTACCTGAGATAATCCCGCCTCCCAGTGTGCCCTCCGCTTGCTCCCTAGTCATGACGTTCACTTGGGCAAACTGAGGTCCAGAAAACTGAGGGTGGGAAGACTATCCAAACCGCGAAGGACCAGGATGCTGAAATGGCCTAAACTGAGGCTCCCCCAACCTTGGCTGCTGAATAGGAAAAGCAGAACGAACTCTAGACGATCCACCTCGACCCTGTGGTGGAACTGCGGTATGCTGCGATCCAGACAAAGGACACACTCTAGCAAGGTGCCCGTACTGACCACAGACATTACAAGAACCCTGCACACCTACACACTGCGCTGTAGGGTGCCTTCCACCACACTGACCACAATACTCAACCTTGGTACCACCGCTGCTGGAGCTACCAGAACCAGAAGAACTAGAACCAGACTTCTTCTTAAACTGCTTACCACGAGGCCTAAACCTCTGATGACCAAACTGTTGGGCTACCTGTTGCTGCTGTTGGGGTGGCTGAGACGACTGCACAGACTGGGAAGGTTGCGCTCCCTGAACCACTGGACGACTACTATGTGCCACCTGCAGCCTCCCAAGAGACCGACGGTTCCTCAAACCTTCCTCGATGTCAATCGCACTGTCCATCGCCTCTGCATAGCTCTTCGACGAGCTAGCCAAAACCAAGGAATAAAACTCCTCGTTCAACCCCTCAAGAAATCTAGTTCTCTTCGCTCTCTCCCGACCAGAAACATGCGGCACGTACGCAAGAAGGGAAGAAAATCTGCGGGCATACTCTCTAGCAAACATACTGCCCTGCTCCAAATTATCGAACTCACGCTCACGGACGTTCACGTAGGACTCCGGGACATACTCTTGACGGAAAGCAACACAAAAACTGTCCCACGTAATCCCTACTCCAGTCTCTTCCAAGGTCCTCGAAGCGCCTCTCCACCAACGCTCCACACCATTCCTCAACTGGAAAGTAGCCAGACTCAACTTGAGTTCGTCATCATACTGCACACGGTTAAACAAACCAGTGACATGCTGTAACCACGAATCTGCATCGGCACTAGACTCATCCCCATTGAAAACCTGAGGATTCATACGCTGAAACCTCGCCATAATGAGTTTCATGTCATTCACTCGGGAAGCCAACTCATCAACCTCATCCTCGGCCTGCCTACCGCGATCACGACGGGGAAAACTACGCTGATCACCCTCTGTCTGACCTTCAGAATCTTCCGGAATATGCCCTCTACCTCTACCCCTACGTCTAGGCGGCGTATAAGAAACACTAAGAGGGTAAGATCACAACAGAACAAACACAGCAGAAGTAAATGCAGCAATTAGATCACATAATCAAGCACATGCAACACACAACACTGTGCCTAGACTCAAGTGTGATCAAATAAATCGAGCTTATCCCAGCTTAAGCTCTGATACCAAAAATGTCAGGCCTCGTGCTCTACTCAGAGTTAAACCACGCAAACATAGCGGAAGCATATAAAAAGTGGCTTAAAATTTTCGCTTTAGGCCGGACGGTTTAAAACATTTAATTAAAAATACAATCGTACTTAAAATATTCCAGTTTACAAATACACTATACAACAGTACAACATTTACACAAATACAAGTACTACAGCGGATAACACAATCCCACAAGCACAGGGCATTCCCTGGCTAACAGTACTAGTACATATATGTTATACGCTAACTGGGGCACTCTATCCACCTCCTGGGGCACCTCCAGCTGGGTCAAAGCCACGACCAGCAGAGAAACCTGGGAAACCTGAAAACACATACAAGCAACAATACACAAGCCCTAGAGGGACATCGGGGTCAAACCCCAGTACGGATAGCAGCAATAAACAGCATAAAGAAAGTAACAGATAAATATGCAAATGCTATGCAAGGGATCAAGGCTACAACCGAAAGCTGGAAGCCAAAGGATCTCAACAATAGCTCAACAGCAAGATCTGAGCAAAGGAACAATAATCAGTTCGTGGCCACGGGTATACTGAGCACATGGGAGCTACACACTCATCTCAAGTACACCATACCAGATGCTAACAAACAGCTCCACCTGTTGTTGCTCGCTCATGAGATGTGGCAGCTACCCACTCCGCTCATAGCATCTAACAAACCCAGCAGGGAGATGAGGTACGGGAGTTACCCGCTCAGCCTCCGAGGTATACGGGAACTACCCACTCGTCCTCGATCACAGCATCCTGGTATTCTCAAATCAACAGAACAGGCACAACTAGAAAAATAGAGCTCAATAGGATAATGCGTGTATGCAAATGCAACAGCTGATATCATAACAATGCACAAACGATAACAGCATAGAGCACACACACAGCCAAGAATATAATCCATGCTCAATCCTAAGCTGTAAACAAGCTCACATCCGTACCTCAATTCTCTGTACAAAAATTACTACAAGCAGATTGCCACAATGACGTAGATCCACCACCTGCTAAGCCAACAGAAGCAACTGCTCAAAGACCGAAGCACAGAAAAGCAACAGCTGGAAGTTACGAACTCCACCAGCACTATCCTGCCTCTCTAACTCAACAGAAAGCTCTAAACAAGCTTAAAGGCAGGAAATGAACTTACCCCAAAAATCTAGGAGCGAAATCCGACGCTTATGCCAACAGACTACACAAGGGAGATGTCTTCGCACACCTCACTAGCTTCAAGCAAACGTTCAAAAACGATATCCAAACGAAGTGTCTCAGCAATAGGAGTCCAACGCTACCACTCTTACTCTCGTCGGAGCTGCCTACCACCGGCAATCGAAGAAGATAAGGTTCGGTGAACAGTAGCTAGGGTATCGCAATAGAAATTGCTATCGGGAAAATATTCTAAGTATGGAAAGTGGATACTCAAATCGAAGACCAAGTCCTCTCTTATAAGTCAAAGCTGCTCACAGCTGCTGGAACAGTATCCACCACACTTAATCTATCGCAACTGATATCCCCGCTCGCAAAACAGTTCTTGCAACAGATCTCTCTCTAAATCAAAACAGATCTCTACTAACTCAAACGACGTTGTAGAGAACTACTGTCGCAACTGGACACGTCACCCGCTACTCACTGCTGAACACTAACCAACATCTGTTCGCAACGCAACAACATATCTCTCACACAGCTGACGCTAACGCAACTCACAGCTGAGTCTTCTTCTCTAAACCAAAACGCTATCGTTCCAACTAATCCAAACGACGACGTACAAGCACCCGCTACTGGAAGCACGCTAGCACACTCTCTACTGCTCAGCGACTGCTGATCTCGCTACGACTGCTGAAAACAACCACTCAGCGATAGCTGCTTATGTCACCACTGCTGAACACTAGCATTCAGCGATGACCCAGCACTAACTGCTGAATAGATTCCACGCCAAATCTAACTCTCCAGAACTGTTCTAGGGGCTAAAACAAAACCCGATAGCTTCTCTAAGCATATCTACTCAAAGCTGATCTCAATAAAACCCGATTAATTAATTCAATTAATCTGATCAGCTTTCAGGTCTCACGGTTATTCAAACCGGAGGCGTAGGCCTTCAGAATTTCAGGTTGGTGATCGAGTGTTCTTGATAGTTTCTCCTTTCACAAGTGTTATGAGATTTGGACTCAAGGGAAATTTAGCTCTTGTTATGTTGGACCTTATGAAATTGTGGAAAGGATTGGCCCTTTGGCTTATCGTTTGTTGTTGCCACCCGAACTGTCCTCACTTCACGATGTGTTTCACGTGTCTATGTTGAGGAAGTAAGAACAGGATCCTTCGCATGTGCTACAAACTGACGAGGTAGAGCTAGATCGAACACTGAGTTATGTTGAGTATCCCTTGCAGATTTTGGACAGGAAGGAGAAACAGCTCAGGAACAAGACCATTCCTTTAGTAATGGTCCAGTGGAGCAGACGAGGTAGAGCTAGATCGAACACTGAGTTATGTTGAGTATCCCTTGCAGATTTTGGACAGGAAGGAGAAACAGCTCAGGAACAAGACCATTCCTTTAGTAATGGTCCAGTGGAGCAATCTTGGCAGGGAATAAGCTAAGTGGGAGTTAGAGGACAAGATGCAACGTGAGTGGCCTCATCTGTTTCAGTATGAATCTTACTAGCTTACATAGATATAATTCTGGATGTTGTTTTCCCAGTCACCTTAAGTTCTGGTTAGTAGTTGTTCCATGTGATTTAGAACTGCTGTGCATAGTATTTGTGTATTTTCAGTTTTGGTGTTGTAGTGATATTTCTGTGATGTTGAGGTTAGATCAGTTCTGGAGTTTGTTATTTGATTTCGAGGACGAAATCTTGTTTTTAGTGGGGGAGGAATGTGAGACCCGAAATATTAATGGAGCAATTAATTTAATTAATCGTGTTTAGCATAGACCGGATCAGGCGTGAGCTGATCTGGGACGGGCCAGCTCTGATCTGGTATGCTTAGTAAACATAAGCTGGTCTGGAGCAGAATAGAGATAGATGATTCGAAGGAGAGTGAGCTGGTCAGTGCATGGAATAGCTCTGGGTTAGTTTTCGTAGAACGGTCCGAGCTGGATGGTTGGATTGCTTATATATTGTTGTCGCAAGCTATTCGGGGTAAGCTAAGCTGGATATTCGAAGCAGGTGCCGAAGCGACGTCGTTTGGAGAAACC
This sequence comes from Dorcoceras hygrometricum, assembly GCA_001598015.1. Classification (NCBI taxonomy): domain Eukaryota; kingdom Viridiplantae; phylum Streptophyta; class Magnoliopsida; order Lamiales; family Gesneriaceae; genus Dorcoceras; species Dorcoceras hygrometricum. The sequence continues at coordinate 168,673 of KV006384.1, forward strand.
AGCTAAGAGGGGGCAATCTGATAGTATAGTGCAGACCGCCCTGGTTCGAGGGTTTAGTGTAAACCGGTACGGTTCATGGGTATCAACTTAGGCAAGAGCTGATAGTGTGCGAGCTGGTCTTCTTGCGCGTGATCTTCTTGTCCCGAGCTGAGGTGCGTTGCGACGTCATTTATGTGATGTCAGCTTAGACGCTAGTTGGATGGTACGCATGAGCTGGACAAGGCATAATTTGTTGCTTCTTTATACGTGTGATCTGTTCTGGTAGCACGAATTGGATGACGTATACCAGCTTCAATACCCTGAGCTGTAGATGGCCAGTGTTCACCAGATCGCAGGGGACTTATTTATGGAAGACATTGACCGTGCAAACTCCATGTTCTCCAACACTTAGAAATATTTCCTCTCGAGATCTCGACATCCCAGCCCATCTTAGAACCCTACCTACTATTTATCATAACCTATTTCTTCCGATTCCTGGCGGTAGACGATGCAGCTTTGAGCAAGGTCGGTAGCATTGAGTTCTCCTTTCCAAGATGCTTCTTCTATACCTTTCTCGAAGGCTTTGGTGGGCTAGAAAAGGGGACGTGAAGGAGCTACAGTGTGCTATTGGTTCGTATTTCGGCCGATTGGATCTCCGTTTAGGTAGTGCTTTCGAGTAATTGTTAGATCCTCCCTTACGCTTTGTTTAGAGCTAGATATCAAGTTTAAGGGGTAGGATAGAACTGGGTTGAGCTATGGCTTCCTGTTCGATATTTCTGTGCTTACTGTCCCTGAGCTGATTATCGTGTTAGGCTAAGAAGGTTTTAGATCTGAGTTGTTCGTGACTCTTGTTGTGGTAATTGTAGCACAGAAGCTAAGGTACGGATGTGAGCTTATATTTACAACTTTGAGATAGACTTGTGTATAAATGAGCATGTGTTGTTATGTTGAGCAGTGTGTATGCTGTTGGTTCTATGATATTTCTTGTTAGAGTAGATGCCCAACTAGCCAACTTGTGGCGTGTGGATTTTATAGACTCTTGTACAAACAATCTTTATATATGATATTCGCATTTTCTATATGTCATTCTTTACTTTCATTATGTGTGTAATGATTTACAATTACGTTGAGTAAAGACCTAGAATGCACTAAAGCGTATGTTGGATGTGATAGTGGGTATGACGGCTATCATGAAACACATCTAATAGTCGCTGTGTATTCTGAACATGTTCCTAGTCGATTGGGCCAACATGTTCCTAGTGGGCCGTCAAAATGAGGATAAGGCCGCCCGAGTTCGAGACTAGTATCTGCGATGCGAAGTACCATGTTTCATTGGTAGGGTAGGGAGTGATGTTCTGAGCATGCAGATAGATAGTGACCTGGTGATCTATCGAACTACCCTC
>KV006385.1:32294-53482 GCA_001598015.1 Dorcoceras hygrometricum
TGTTTGAGTTGTTTTTAAAATATAGGATTCAGTTCTGGTATTTTCCGCATGATTTTTTAAATCATACCAGATCTGTCTCCGGTGCTCTGTTTATTGTATTTGTTCAAGAACAACGAGCTATTGCAGCTCCGTATTAGCAGCGCAAAATCTTTAAATGAACTGTTTTAGCAGCGCTGCTAAGTTCCTTCTATTAAAAAAATAGGGACCATCACAGCGACCAGCCGATGGTTTGTTTGTGACTGTTGGTTGGGATTTTAGTAGTGCATCGTCTGGTTTTGTCGGTGGACTTTTTAACCAGCTTTCACGGGTGTATTTATTGGAAGGTTTGGCCTTCAATTATTGCAACAGATTCCATACTTAGCAAATTTTCTCCCAACTTCGTTCTTCGTTTCTAACCCTCGGGTTACTGTTCACCGTGAGCTTCTCCGACAAATTCCCGTCGTTTACGGCCACCGTTTGTCACGTTTGAGGTTGCGTTGGACTCCTCTCATAGAGATCTTTCATCTCATACCACTCTTGGAGGCTGTGGCTGTCTAGTTGTGGAACGTGATGTTGCTGGCCGTTTGTACGTTTTGTAGTTCAGGTAGAACTTCGTTCTTTTGCGATGAGATCTTGTTCCTATCCTTGAATTGAACTTCCTGTTAAGTTTTACTAGGGTGTTAGTTGCTGGTTGAGCATAGGACTCCCAGCCGTGAATTTCTATAGTTGGCCGTGAGATTTTGTTGATGTTTTCTCCTGTATCTTGCTTGTGTTCAGCAGGTCAGGATCAGATTTCACCGGCCTTGAATTGTGGTAATAGTTGCTCAGAAAGTGAGGTACGGATTTGGAGCTTGTATTACAGTGAGATTATGGCTTGGATAAATTGTGGTTGCTGGTTTGGGAGATGGCCGTGTATGCTTGTTGTTATGATTGCTGTTGTGCATATGATTTATGCTTGTTGTTCCAGCATGTTGCATACACGCATGTCATTCTGTTTCAGACTTTGCAGCCACTGCCTTGTTGTTGTTGTTCTGATTCTTACCAGGATGCGAGGGCGAGCACTGATTCCGCACTCTCATCTCCCTGCTGGGATTTGTTAGCCCCTATGCGCCGAGTGGCTAACTACCACAGTTCATAGGTTGGGCAACGGCAGGTTGAGCTATTGATGCATCTGGTATTGGTGGACGAGTAGAGGTGAGTGGGTAGCGCCCACATTTCCTACACTCACCGTGGACACATATGATCATTTGCAGATTCTGTTGAGCTGTGCATTGAATTCCTTGGCTCGCTTTCTTGGTTGTAGCCTTAAGATGTTTGTTTTTGTCTCATGCATAGCATCTGCATTTTATTCTTGCTGTTTACTGCTGTTTTATAGTTGCTCTCCGTACTGGGGTTTGACCCCATGTCCCTCTGGGGCTTGGTTGTTTACCTTGCCTGTTTTGTTGTTCAGGTTATCCAGCCGGTCGTGGTGCTGACCCAGCTAGAGGTGCCCAGAAGGTGGTTAGAGTATCCCAGTAGCATATAGCATATTTATATGTATCAGTATTGTTAGCCAGGGGATGCCCTGTGCTTTGTTGTTGTATTCTGTTGTTGGAGTCTGATGCTTGTGTTAGATGCTACTGGCTGTATTGTTTTTTGGTTTTGCATACTGGGATTATTTTGAGTATCGTACTATCTTTAATTATATCGTTTTAAACCGTCAGGCCAAAAGCAAAAATTTTACCCGCTTTTCATTAGCTTCCGCTTGTGTTTATGTGATTTTACTCTGTAGTGAGCACGAGGCCTGACAATATTTCTCTCTAGGTCTCTTGCGCTTTGCTCTCTGTGTGTTCTGTTTGCAGATTACTCTTCTTTCAGGAATTTTCTCGTTCGTTACTCTATCAGAAGTGGCATCTTGACTTGTTAGCAACACCAACCAGGTTCATTTTGCCTCTTTCCTTTCCATGGACAACTCAAAAATTGTGGCTATGTTCGAAGCCATTGTGTCATCTGGTCTGAATGGTTTTCTGGGCTGTATGTCTGATATTTTTGAATCCGCTCGAAACGCATCCGTACGATATGGTAAAGTCGTTAGTACAGTTTAAGGGAAGCTGGTGGAGATATCTGAGGAAGTTTTTGCCCGAACTTTTCAGCTGCCGATGGAAGGATTGATAGATATCAATGAGGTACCGAAGGACTTGATTTTTTATGCTAGAACTGAGTTTTCATTTACCGGTGAGCAGCTGTAAACTTCCTGCAAATACCGGGAATTAAAGATTGAGTACAGGCTTCTAAGTGATATCGTGGCAAAATCGATTACTGTGAAAGCGGGTTCCTTTGATGCCGTGACTCATGAACGGTTCCTACTGATGACTGCTATTTTTGGGGGTGTGTCTGTAAACTGGGGAAGATTGCTCTTCAAAATTTTCAAGGATATGGTGACTCCAGAGACGAGGCAAGCCAAAGGATACGCTGTCCATATCTGTATTCTGTTGAAAAATATAACATATTTGGAGTTGGGAGACTCTGAGGAGTTCCCTCCACTGAAAATTTTGACTGCCAAAACCGTTGGGAGATATATTGCCATCAACGACAAGATTGTTGTTGACAATGTGGAGGTCTTGGCAGGAAAATCTCGGGTGAAGAATACACCTGTAAAAAAGAGGCCTGCTGTTGCTATTGATGATCAGGTGGTGAAGAAGAAGCGAACATTGAAGGGGAAACTAGCTCCTTCAAAAGCGAAGCTGGAGCTAGTCTCAGTAGCACTAGATGTTGAGCCTATTAAAACTGTTGATCCGACATCTGCTGATGATGTCGACACCATTATTGAAACAGTACTTGCTGAATCTGCTCAGTTGGATACAGATGTTGGGAGCCCGGTAGTTCACAAGCTGATGAAATGGAGCAATGGTTTGATCTTTACTACGAAGAATTTGTTGCTCGCGGAGCTGAGCAACTGGTTGAAACAGCCAGTGATACTGATGGAGAACCGGAAACAGTTGTTGAGAAACAGCCAGTACAGCGATCAGTTGAGAAGGAGAAGGATGCAGACTTTGGAGCGAGTGAGGAACTTGTGCTTGGAATGAAAAATGAAGGATTTTTAAGCACCAAGCCAACTGATGAAGAGTTGATGTCTCTTGATGACTTGCTGATGCAAATTTTCTGATGATATTATGCTTACGTCAGTTACTGCTGCTGAAGTTACAAAAATTAAATTTGGTCTTAAAGTAAAAATCCACGAAGTACAGGACAAGGACTGGTACTATGCCAGTCTCCCAAATATTTCTTCTCATGACAAAGGAAAGAAGCCTGTGGAAGCAGCTTATGTTGCGAAAGGAAATACGGCCAGAGAGATGGTTCAGCTAATCTGTGGAGATGTAGAGTTTCAAGTACAGTTACGTGAACAGGTTATACAGGATGTTGTTTCTTTCTTCCATTCTTTTAGTCTCAGCCAGTTAACTGATTTAGAATCAGTCAGAGTAATAGCCGCAAAGGAGAAGAACATGTTGTATTGGGCGGAAACAACCTCTCTGGAGACTGCAGTAAAGCGACGAATGTACATAATTGTCAAATACAGAGAAATGCTACTGCGGAAATTTTTGGAATCACATAGGAAATATTTTGCACCGGGTCAACCGTTGACAGCCATGGGTTCCCAAATTATTGACTACTCTCTGCTGCTCATCTTCAATCGTTGGATGCACTGATGGTGCATGATAAAGAGCACGGATTGATAAAGGAACGACCTTGTTCTTCCAAATCCCTTGATGATTCTGCTGATAGCAGTGGTGTCGTTATTGCACAATTTTATTCTTTGGTCAAGTCCAGTTGCTGGGTAAGGACAATGGTGTTAATTGCTGGAATCTGGACACCCCTACAGGGTAATGAGTTTTGGAGGAGCAGTTGTAGATTGTCTCTTTTTGTCAATAAAAGATATCTGCCGAAAAGCGCTATTGAAGATTTTTTTGCTCCTCACTGCTACTTTATCGAGCCTGATCAATATTGGGGAACAGCGCCATATTTAATCAAAACGTGGGGCTGGTTCAGAGTGTGTACAGATATTATTCGTTACAGTATGTTTGGTTGTCTGCGCCCCGTTGGATCAATAAATCCTTGCAGGGATATTGTTGTTAAGAGTTCAGTAGTCGATATCCTTGAGAAGGTTCCGACTGGTTTTTGCGACGTTCTTCAGCAAGGCAAAGATATAAACAATTTTGTTGAATATTTCAGTGATTCTGTTGCAAAGCCAATTTGCAGTGCTTACCAGAAGGAGAATTAGTTTCCTCCGATGTTTCTACAGTCTATTGTTCTCCATCTCCTCAGTCTCTCTCATCAAGCAGTAACCAGCTACATGTTCATCTCAGCAGTCATATGGATGAAGAAGTTTTTTCCACAACTGCTGTTGGATCTACCCCTGCTGTTTCTCAGTTTTCTTTACCACCTGTTGTTTCAGAATCTTTTAATGATCTACGAGCTTATATGTTTCGCATTATTTCTAATCAATCGAAGGAATCTAGCAGATTGGATGATTAAACAATTTTGTTGAATATTTCAGTGATTCTGTTGCAAAGCCAATTTGCAGTGCTTACCAGAAGGAGAATTAGTTTCCTCCGATGTTTCTACAGTCTATTGTTCTCCATCTCCTCAGTCTCTCTCATCAAGCAGTAACCAGCTACATGTTCATCTCAGCAGTCATATGGATGAAGAAGTTTTTTCCACAACTGCTGTTGGATCTACCCCTGCTGTTTCTCAGTTTTCTTTACCACCTGTTGTTTCAGAATCTTTTAATGATCTACGAGCTTATATGTTTCGCATTATTTCTAATCAATCGAAGGAATCTAGCAGATTGGATGATTCTCATAACGAAGTTCTTGAAAAAATCAAACAGCCTGAGAATACCATTCTCGACGCTTTTTATCAGCAGAATCAAGCCTTTCACGGTTTGATCAAAGACACACGTCAGGAAGCTCGTAATGACACAGATGTTCTTTCGCTTGGCCTAAAAGATGTCCGTACTCAAACTGCCATTTTATCGACAGACCAAGCGGATGCTCGCAAAGAGGCGAAAGAGCAAAAAGCCATCATAGCGGACATGGATGAGAGTATTGCTACTGTTCGGAGCGAACTGCTGCATTTCCGTGCACAAGCACAGGAAAATTATAACAACCTTCCTCTCAGTTGGGTGAACTTGTTGCCTACATTAATCGTGGTAATGACAAAAATGGGGAAGAGAGTAGCATCCGCCGACCTTAGAGGAGGTGGTGGAGGCAGTTCTGGTGGAAGTGGCCGAAGAGATGATAGAAGGGGCTCTTCAACAAAAAGGGGATCCGGTAGTAGTGGTGCTGGTGGATCTTATAAAAAGAATGGTGAATGGTGGTTATATGCAAAGAATCAGTTTTAGATTTTCTTTATTTTAGCTTTTGTTGTACAAATCTTTTGTACAGCGACAGACCAAGCGGATGCTCGCAAAGAGGCGAAAGAGCAAAAAGCCATCATAGCGGACATGGACGAGAGTCTTGCTACTGTTCGGAGCGAACTGATGCATTTCCGTGCACAGGAACAGGAAAATTATAACAACCTTCCTCTCAGTTGGGTGAACTTGTTGCCTACATTAATCGTGGTAATGACAAAAATGGGGAAGAGAGTAGCATCCGCCGACCTTAGAGGAGGTGGTGGAGGCAGTTCTGGTGGAAGTGGCCGAAGAGATGATAGAAGGGGCTCTTCAACAAAAAGGGGATCCGGTAGTAGTGGTGCTGGTGGATCTTATAAAAAGAATGGTGAATGGTGGTTATATGCAAAGAATCAGTTTTAGATTTTCTTTATTTTAGCTTTTGTTGTACAAATCTTTTGTACAGCGACAGACCAAGCGGATGCTCGCAAAGAGGCGAAAGAGCAAGAATTGACTTTAAGAAGTCGTGACGTCATCCCAGTATTTCGAAGTGTTCAGAAGCAGTGACGTCATTTCAGTGTATTGAAGTTCAGAAGACGTGACGTCATTCTTTGTTGTCAGGTCGATGTTTTGAAACATATTTGGCTCTTTGGATCAGTTCAGATCGCGGAAATAGTGTATTCAGAAGTGAGCTACAGTGGAATATCTATTGTTGGAAGCAAAGGGCATTCAGATTAGAGTAACAGTTTGTGATCTATTGTTTCAGTTTCGAGTATTTCAGTAGTAAACAGTATCTATTCAGTTATCTCAGATCTCAGTACTTCAGAAGTGGATGTATTCAGTTTTTGGATAAAGCTACTTTGAATCCGAAGTGACTTATTGGGAGTATTCAGATTTTGGGTTAACAGAGCGTTCAGATATCAAAACAGTATCAGTTGCTACAGTCAGTTGTTGCATTCAGATGTTGCAACTACACAGTTATCTCTATTTATTTCAGATGTTGATTTCCGATATGACAACTACGTTTACTCAAATCAGCGTTAAGATAGTCATCTTCTTCAAGAAGGAAAGAACTGTTTTAAAACTGAAAGAGATTTCAGGCGCAAACGACGAACCAATTCAAACACGATCATATATTCAAATTGGAAAGAATCAATGGTGAAGATTGAATTGTACAATTGCCTGGAATTAAGGAGACACTGTCAGTGATATTTTGGGTAAATAGTACACAGTACACAGAGGAAGTTATACGGTGTTTGCACAAATATGGAAAGACAGAATTTTTGGCTCTGACGTAGCGCCATTTACCAATTGGTGGAGCAGGATATATGGTTGTACGATGACATATATTGAAAAAGGATTTTGTTTCCTTAGGTGAATTTAATGACCGTTGGAGAACAAAGGGTATAAATAGCTGGAATTTGAATTGAAGAAGCTCTCGCTTACTCTCCTTATCTGGCTCATTCTTATTGATTGAAGTTATCTTCCAAAAAGCTCAAACAGCTACTGGAAATTTACATTGTAGAAATTGTTCTTAGTCTAGTATTCTAATCTCGAAGAACTCTTCACAGTTCAAGCCTTCACAGATATTACCTTTGAGATACATATTCTGGTTATCTTGTGTAATCGAGTTTTATTGTTAAACCCAGAAGATTTACAGTCTCAATAGCTTTGCATTATATTGTATCATTATTGAGTCTGTAACAAACGAGCTACACAAAGCCGTTTGATAGAAATTATAAGTGTTGTATTCAGCAGTTACATCTGCTTGTTGATTGGAGATTGCTAGGAGTTCATCTTGAGCGAGGCTCGGTGACTGGGTGGTCATAGAGGCTGTAAACATCAAACTCTTCTAGTGGAACCTTCCTGAAGAAGGGGAGACGTAGGATATTGATATCCGAACTTTCATAAACAAATTCTCGACCCTATACTTTTACATTATTGCATATATTTAAGTTTTAACTGTTCACTGATTGATTGGCTTATTTCCGCACATTTACTGTTAGCCAAGAAATCAGCATTAAAACTGAGATACCTTAAATCTGGTAACTCGGATTTAAGTTAAAAATACCAGGAGTTCATTCAACCCCCCCTTCCTGAACTCCTAGGCCTGTTTTTCGTAGCCATATTGATCCTATCACTTTTTGTTTATCTATTCCACACATGATTTTAAAAAATAAAAATTTTCTAGAGTATCGTTCGTTTCAGTTGGTATCAGAGCGGTCGTTCTGGTGGGGTACTAGCCTTAGTGTGGAGCTCGGAAGTCGCCTACCAGTCTGTGAGTTTTACTGTTTTTTATTCATGTTTATGTTTGCATGATGCATGATTTATTTCTGCATGAGATTGGCCTTAGAATTTTAAGAGTTAGACGCTTAGTCATGCACTTAGATTTACATGATAAGGTTTTGGTGTATCAGTATGCCTCCAAGACGCGATAGGACCCAGCAGGATGATGCTATGCCTCATCCTCCTCTCCCACCTCCTCAGTTGACAACGTATGAGAGGGATAGCGTGGATATGCTAGTCGGGATTACCAGGGTATTGGAGAGCCATTCGGAGCGACCCGGGAAGTCGCATGAGGAGGACGTCGCAGAGAGGTTCCACAAGCAGGGACCTAAGGAGTTTGCCGATACCATTGATCCGCTCATTGCTGAGGAGTGGATTCGATCTTTGGAGACAATCTATGCTTACATGGGTCTCCCAAACGATGACAAGGTCCGATGTGCTATCTTTATGATGAAGGGAGACGTAGCTCTTTGGTGGGAGAGCGCAGTGGTTGGTTTGGTGCTGGAGAGTCTGACTTGGGAGATATTCAAGAAAGTCTTCTTTGAGAAGTATTTCACTGCTGAAGCCCGGAGCCAACATATCAAGATTGTTCATGAGTCTCCGTCAGGAGACCAGTCTGTTGCTAAGTATGTGCGGCAGTTCGAGTGGGGGTATCACTTCGTGCCCTCGATCGCGACTGTGGAGAGTGATAAGCGGCGGTAGTTTTCTGATGGATTGCGACCAGACATCCACCATGATGTCAATATGGCGGACGTGGATACTTATATGGTGGCAGTGAACAGGGAGTACCTGTATGAGAGGGGCCGGAAGGATATGAGGGATGACTTCCAGAGGAAGCTCCAGTTACAGCAGCCCGTCGAAGGCCAGTCTTCGCAGCAGCCAGCGAAGACCATTTCAGTGGCCTTCTAGAGGCCCAAATCCTCAAGGGTAGTAGCAGCAGAGACCGCAGGGCCAACAGAGGCCACAACAGCAGGGGGCCAGCGCCCCTAGACCTTGAGGGACACCGATCTGCAAGGAGTGCAGTAAGCAGCATTCAGGACCTTGCATGGCTGGGTCAGGCAGGTGCTAGTCACGTACGGAAGCTCCAGTTACAGCAGCCCGTCGAAGGCCAGTCTTCGCAGCAGCCAGCGAAGACCATTTCAGTGGCCTTCTAGAGGCCCAAATCCTCAAGGGTAGTAGCAGCAGAGACCGCAGGGCCAACAGAGGCCACAACAGCAGGGGGCCAGCGCCCCTAGACCTTGAGGGACACCGATCTGCAAGGAGTGCAGTAAGCAGCATTCAGGACCTTGCATGGCTGGGTCAGGCAGGTGCTATCACTACAAGGAGCGAGGGCATATTTTTAGGGATAGCCCTAAGAGGAGACAGGCCACAGGTCATGTTTTTGTGATGCAGGCAGAGGCTGCATATCCGGACACGACATTGCTCACAGGTATTCCATTTTAGATTTCTGTCGTTTCCGTGCTTTGACATGTTGCCATTTGGGTGTTTTAGAATTGCATGCTAGATGGATCACTGCTAGGCATCGTTGCCTTAATTGCTAGGTTGATATAAGAAAGAACTGTAGATCTTCTAGAACTTGCCTTGAGAACTTAGACGGATAAGAACAGCGAATTTAGAAATACCCTAGGCTTCTAAATTGCTTTTTGGGATCTCGTTTGACCGTAAATTCGTACCTGTGTGACGTTTCTGTTTCAGGCGAGATCGAGTGCATTCACACAGAGGATGAGGATTGTTCCGGAGAGCTTGGGAGCAGCTCTCGCCATGGCGGTTCTGTCAGGAGAGGAGTTGAAGATGACCAGCGTCGTGCAGGGATTGACGATGACGTTCCAAGATCATGCTGTCAGAGCTGATTTGGTCTTTCTGCCGATGTCAGTATTTGATAGGATCAATATGGTTCGAAAAACAGCTGCAGGAGTTCAGAAGGGGGGGTTGAATGAATTCCTTGGTATTTTAAATTTTCGAAACCCTTAAAACATTTTTAGAAGCGCCTCGCTTAACTTAAATCCGAGTTACCAGATTTAAGTTATCTCAGTTTAACTGCTGATCTCTTGGCTAACAAATAATGTGCGGAAATAATCCAATCGATCAGTGAACAGTAAAACAGTAAGTAAATGCGTTAAGTAAAAGATTAAGGCCGAGAGTTTTTTTCTGGAAGTTTGGATATAAATATCCTACGTCTCCCCTTCTTCCTTTTAAGGAAGGATACACTAGAATATTTGATGATTTACAGCCCTTTTGCAAACACCCAGTCACCGAGCCTCGCTCAAGGTGAACTCCTAGCAACTCCACAAACAATCACACAGACGCAGCTGCTGGTTTACAAGTGAATAATATTTTTCAAACGGCTTTGAATAGCGCATTTGTTACAGACTCAACAATGAATACAATCGGTGAAATGCAAATCTATTGTGTGCTGTGAATCTCGAAGGTAATAGCTATGAAGATCAGCGATGAAGTTCTTCGAGATTGGTTATTGGACTTGAATGATATTTTGGTGTGTATCCAGTGACTGGTAGAGCTTTTGAAAGATAATATCGATAGCCTAAAAAGCTCAAGAGTAGTGAAGACAGTGAATAATATCTTGAATGCTTGGCAAAGAGAAGAGAGAGATTCTTCAACTCAAAATCTGGCTATTTATAGTCTTCGTTCTCGACGGTCATTAATTTCTCCAAAGGCAACAAAATATCCTTTTGAATTTCTGTCAATCGTACACCGTAAATTCTGCTCCACCAAAAGGCAAGTCGCACTTCGTCAGAGCAAATTTGGCGTCTCTCCATATTTGTGCAAACGTCGTAAAACGCCCTCTGATACAGTGTACTATTTACCCATAATAGTACTGATACTGTCTCCTTAATTAAGGCACATGTACGATTCAATCTTCACCTTTGATTTCCTCTGATATGAACGTTTGAATCAATCCATCGTTTGTGCAACAGCTAATGACTTGAACATTTGAAAGAATACAACGGCTGATTGCTTCAAAACCCGAAAATATGCATCAGCTGATCGCTTGAAATATCTCCCTTTATAACGTAACGGCTGGTTCAAAAGCACTGTAGCTATCTGTGGATTTCCCTTAAATAATGCAACTGCTGATTACCATCATCGCAAACTCCATCGACTGAATCTTAGCACTAATCCAATACACTGTCGTTTCCACTTATCCAAACGTTGTGGTTTTGACTTATCCAAACGCTGTCATTTAGCAATCTTCAACAAAACACGCTATCACTCAAATACTTGCATCTGAAACTAATACACCTGCTGAAAAACCCTTGAAGACTTCATCTGCTGATAACAAACCATCGACTGATTATACCAACTGCTGCTCCAGTAACAAAAACTAATAACCTATAATAATTCAACCTCTGAAATAATCCCGAATATCAACATCTGATATCTATCAACTGAAATTCTCAACGCAGCATCTGAAAACTTCCACTTAATAACCATCTGCTGAATATCAACCCGTTGACTGAAATATACTTTGTTGTTAATTGCAACGACTGATTGTACAGAAGCAACTTATCTTATTTTGTTATCACCAAAACTAACAAATTTATCCTAACAGTATTCCACCTCATCCTATGTATGGATTGGTTGACGGAGTTTTGATTGGTGATCGCCTTTCAGCGGAGGACAGTGACTATCAGGCCGCCAGGGCAGGAGGCTGATGGATCTGTGTAAAAAGATCCTGATTAAGTTTTGAATTACACAAAACCTGTTATTGTGATTCTAACAGTTCTACTTAGTGTACAGATCTTAGCTATCGAAGAAAGATGTCGCGAAGCTGAATTTGTCCATTCGATGGTTTACAATATAAAGTTCAGCAGTTGGTTTGGTTTATCATTGTAAACGGTAGCTGGATTAGCAATGGAGACGTCCAAAGTTGAATCAGTTGTTCGTAATCAGGCGGAGGCCAAGTTGAACCAGCTGGAGCATAGTGAACCAGTTGGAATGATAAGAACCAGCTTCAAGCGCTAAAGAATGAAGGTGGACCAGCTGGAACATCAAAAGGGAACCAGCTGGAACATCTAAGTGGACCATCGATGATGATGTAATCGGTGACGTCATCATAATCAGCAGATGAAGAAAGATCAGCTGTTGCACAAGCGGACGTTGAAGTAAAGAGAAAGCTGGATCAGCGATGATGACATCAGTAGTGATGTCATCACAATCAGACGGGCTACAGTAGAACCAGTCAATGGATGATCCAGACGTAAGAGATAAAGTGACGTCGTACAGGAAGAACATTCAGTCGTAAGCTACAGTGCAACCAGTCGAGCGTACTCAAAGTTAGCGATAGCAAAACGATGTCGTTTGAATAAGTTGATACGACAGCGTTTTGTCTTTGCGTTAAGATTCAGTTGATGGTTTGCAATGATTATACCATCAGGTAGCTACAGTACATCCAGACGCAAGCAACAGTACATTCAGACGAGAGCTACAATGAACCAGCTGTTGCTATGCATCCAGTCGCAAGATGATGTACCAGTTGCGAGCTACAGTGGATCCAGTCGCAGGTTACAGAGAGTTGCAACCAGTCGACAAAGAATCTAGTCGCGAGCTACAGTGGACACAGTCGCAGGCTATAGTGCTATTGCATATCCAGTCGCAGGAAATCCAGACGCAAGAAAAGCAGAAGTAGCGAAGAGTTGCAACCAGGCGCAAAGTATCCAGTCGTCAGAGAATCCAGTCGCAGCAGTAAAAGAGACAACCAGTAGCGAAGCAGTTGAAGATATATATTATGAAGAGTTACCAAAGCTGGATGTCAACTGCTGAGCTTGTTTCAAATGTTGAAGACGACAAAAAGCCTGCAAAAGAAAGGACACAAAGGACAATCCCTGTCGGTGCTTTACAGAACACATTTGAACGGGAAGATTTTGTGTCCAACAGATTGAATTTGAACAGAGGCTTATATACGAGAAGAACGCCATTGAAGATCAAGTCAGAGAGCACTGTTGCAGAAATACGTTGATTGCACAGTGCACCAGCAGAGGGAAAATGAACCAGAAGCGAAGCTGTCAACTATCATACTAGAGAAAGCTCAATTGCAGTTGACAGCGGAGCTAGAATTAGCTTGTGTAGAGTATTTCCCTAGTGTGTGAGAAACAGAGAGTTGAGCGTTTCATTGTAACAATCTCACACACAGATTCACTCGCACATTTCGTGAGTTGAGCTAAATTGATTAGAGAGTGAATCAAAACCTGTTTCAATCAGTTCCCGTCCAAGCACGATGATGTAAAACTCTGTGTATGTAGTCTTTGAACAGAGACGTTAAACAAGTTCTGAATGAACAGCCGTGGGCTGGTAGAGTCTAAGAGTTCTCGCAGCTGCTGGTTGCGGGATTGGGTCTGTACGCGTTGTATAGATTAAATCTTCTAGTGGAGCCTTCCGAGGTGGAAGAAGGGGAGACGTAGGACATTGAGGTCCGAACTTCCAGAAACAAATCTTGGAGTATTGTATTCTTTAAGCTTTAAGCACTTGCATTTATATTCAGCATTCACGCATAACTCATACACAGTTAGCACACTTGCACAGTTGAACAGATTTATGTACAACATAAATCTGTTTGAGTTGTTTTAAAATATAGGATTCAGTTCTGGTGTTTTCCGCATGTTTTATTAACATACCAGATCTGTCTCCGGTGCTCTCTCTTTTAAGTGTTCAAGAACCAGAGGTATTGCACCTCATTCTCTAGATAGCAGCGCGCAAAATTTTTAATGATCCATTTTAGTAACAGCGCCTGCTAAGTACGTTTGATCCTTTTAAAAACCGGTCCAACAGAGGCCTTCTCGTTTGAGGCACCGAGGAGACCGTGGGAGCCCAGATTCATATCTTTTCTACAGGCCATGAAGCTAGTTGAACTCGGATGTCAGGCGTTCTTGGACAGTGATACCGCTACAGGAGATTCAGCAGGCCCTTCACTATCTGATATTGAGGTAGTCAGGGATTTTGCAGATGTCTTCCCTGATGATGTAGTGGGAGTTCCATCGGAGCGAGAGGTGGAGTTTTCTATCGAGCTGATTCCAGGTACAGTGCCTATCACTAATTCATCGTATCGTTTGGCACCTACCGAGATGAAGGAGCTGAAGGAACAGATTTAGGAGTTTCTCGACAAGGGGTTCATACGCCCTAGATTTTCTCCATGGGGCGCGTCAGTTCTATTTGTGAATAAAATGATGACAGCATGAGATTGTGCATTGACTACAGAGAGTTGAACCGTGTCACAGTGAAGAAAAAGTACCCACTCCCGAGGATTGAGGATTTGTTTGATCAGTTGCAGGGAGCTTTGGTTTTCTCGAAGATTTATTTGATGTCTGGCTACCATCAGTTGAGGGTTAGAGAGGAGGACGTGTCCAAGATCGCTTTCGGACACGTTACGGCCACTATGAGTTCTTGGTGATTCCGTCTGGCCTGACGAATGCCCAGTGATTTTCATGGATTTGATGAACAGGATCTTCAGATAGTACTTAGACCAGTTCATCATTGTTTCATCAACGACAACCTGGTCTATTCGAGGAGCTTGGAGGAGCATCGATAGCACTTTAAAACAGCTTTGTAGACTTTGAGGTAGCACAGATTGTATGCCAAGTTCAGCATGAGCATGTTTTGGCTGGAGCAGGTGGAATTCTTGGGGCATATTGTGTCGAGAGATGGGATTTCAGTTGACCCATTGATGGTGGGTGCAGTACAGAACTGGGGGATTCCAAGGAATGCAGCAGATATTCGCAGCTTCTTGGAGTTAGCAGGATACTACAGCAAGTTTATCAAGGGCTTCTCTTCGATTTCAGGGCCCTTGACAGCCCTGACCAAGAAGAATGCGAAGTATGTGTGGAGTCCCAAGTGCCAGAGGAGCTTTGATCAGCTGAAGGAGGCCACACTTCAGCGTCTGTGTTAGCGATTCTGGTGGATCATGAGGAGTTTTTAGTGTACACAGATGCTTCCCTGAGAGGTTTGGGTGCATTTTTGATGCAGGGAGGCAAGGTTATCGCCTATGCGTCGAGACAGCTGAAGAGTTATGAGCAGAACTATCCGGCGCACGATCTGGAGCTTGCAGCAGTAGTGTTCGCACTGAAGATTTGGAGACACTACTTGTACGACGAGAAGTGTCAGATTTTCACCGACCACAAGAGCCTCAAGTACTTCTTCACACAGAAGGAGCTGAACATGAGGCAGCGCAGATGGCTAGAGTTGGTGAAGGACTATGATTGTGACATTAGCTACCATCCGGGTAAAGCTAATGTGGTGGCAGACAATTTGAGCCGGAAGACTGCAGTAGTGGCATATTTGTCACTTGAGAGGCCACTACAGGCTCAGATCAGAGGTTATTGGAGTTCTATTCTGGTGGATGTGCACCGAGTTTGGCAGCGCTCAACGTTCAGCCAACTCTTCGAGAGAGGATTTAGAGACGGGCAGGCCTCTTATGAGCAGTTATGGCAGTGGAGACAACGAGATGAGGCCAGGGGCCGAGGCCTGTACATATTTGAGCATAGGATTGTTCGTTTCAGAGGTCGTATGTGGGTGCCGAGTACTGGGCAGCTGAGATCGGAGATCTTAGCAAAGGCGCATGCATCGACGTACTCCATCCACCTAGGGAGTACAAAGATGTACAGAGATTTGAAGACGCTGTATTGCTGGCCGGGGATGAATAAGGATTCGGAAGTATGTTTCGAATCCGTCACATGTGTTGGATTTTGAGCCACCCCTGTTGGTGCCAGACTTATATTTTGAGGAGCGTCTAGTACAGATTTTGGCTCGAGAGGAGCGCAGGCTGAGAGCGCGGAGTATTCTGATGGTCAAGGTCCGATGGCAGAATCACTCAGAGGATGAGGCTACCTGGGAGACTGAGGCCGATATGCGGACGCGCTATTCTGATCTATTTGTTACGTACTTAATTTCGAGGACGAATTTCCTTTAAGGGGGGAGAGTTGTAACGCCTAGAAATTTCTTGAATACGTAGAAACGAGTGCATGAATAGGAGGAAAATAATATTAGATAATTACATGCCATATAATATGCTTTATTTATGATTTTTATGTTGTATGGTATGCATGTCATGTTTTAGTCTGTTTGAGTTACGGACGCGTGGACGAGATAAGGGACAACCGAGATGAAAATTTGTGAGATTTTTAAGTCCTTACATTTTTAAAAATAAATTTATTATTTTCAAACAGCAAGTTTCCAAAAATTGGGTAAGTTATTAGTTAATCAGATGTGGGCGAAGATTAGCTAATAGAGAAGTTAACCATCGGGTTTTCAGATTTGGTGTAGAACATATCAGATGTGGACTGTTGGTCGCTATCGGGAATGATTTAAATTGTTATTGCGTGCGTTTGGTCTAGCGAGAATCAGATTTGAGATGTCCCTCGTGTGTTTGAGCAATTTGCCTTGAATTGGAAGGAAAACGATGTCGTTTTGAGTATAAGTGATACGGTGTCGTTTGGTGATAGTCAGATTTGAGTAGCAAAATCTGTTCAGGGAGAGAGAGAAGATGCGCGTGTCTTTTTGGTGAAAGTCAAGTGTTGGTCAGCAGTACTGTTTGGACCGGTCCGGTTCGTGAGTTGGTGTAGATCGGTTCGATTTAATGATTTCAGATTTGACCAGATCTGGATGTTCGCGAGTGGGTATTTTATGCAAGATCTGTTGTCTTGAGCGGGATTCCTATGCTACGTCATTTTGATTAGTAGCGCGACGTCGTTTGATGGATGTGCGTTAGTATAGCGTAGCTATGTCAGATCTGCGATAGCGGAGCCAGATCTGAGTAGCGCTGAGATCCGAATAGCGCTGAGATATGAATATGTTGGTGATTTAGTTTCACTGTAGCTTTGACTTGGGCATTTAAATATAAGTGTCGATTAACACTTAGAGTATTACGACCCCGATATTTCCTTATCTTCTTCCCTGAGAACCCTCGATTATTACTATTCATTAAATCGATTTTCGTCGATTTACACCACCGTTTGGAGCAAGATTGGTGGCGCTGAGCTCGCCTTTCTTAGGGCTTTCTATTGAAGCAGTTGCAGGTTCGAGAATCTTCACGATTGTTGTCCAGTCGTTCTTCCTTTTCTTTAGAGCTTTTCAGTAAGTGATTTCTTCTCGTTTTAAGCTTCGATTTAGAACTGGACAGTGCTCTGTTGATTTGAGGTAGCTGATATAGGCTACGCAGCTTTGGATTACAAGCTGGCTGAGCTTTGGTGTAAGATGATTGTTAGATATCTTGATAGATTTGGGCTTGTAGACATTTTTACGTTGAGATTTTGAGGAGTTCGTGAGTAGTAGACTTGAGTAGGAAGTTGGAGCTGTGTTCGGCGTGATTTGTCGAGGTATTAAAAATTGTTTGAGGTACGAATTGAGCTTATTTAAACAGCTTTGGACATAAGCACGTGAATATTCCAACATGATCTGAATGCTGTGATCCGGGTGTTTACGTGAACATACTTGACTTGATTGTATGTGGTTTCCTTGTTCTGTTTACGTTGATTTATGTATGTGAGAATTGATAACCAGGTTCTTCAAATAACCAGGCTGGACCGAGTGGAGCTTCAGCTGGTCGATCCCCATTTTGATTTGAATCCCAGTTATAACTACGTATTGATATATCGAGCCAGGGGATGTACTGTGCCTTTATTTATGTTTGGGGATCTATAGTTGATTAACTACTTATTTTTACCTGTTGTGTTGTTGAGTTTTGAGTTAAATTCCTTATTTCGATTATGAACTTATTTTGAAAGATAAATTGGATCAGGCCCAAAATTCGAAAATTTTTAGCCCATATTTTTAATGCTTCCGTGAAATTAATATTAAATGAGTATTTAATCTGTGATTAGCGCATCGGGCCTTACATATAAGCCCAAAAGAAGCTTGACTTAGATTAAAATGGAACTTGGCATAATACGTTACTTGGCCCATAACATAGAATTCAACCTTTGAAAAATTGACTAAAATACTACATTGACCCAATTTTGACCCAAGTAAAATCTCATGACCAATTTTGACTTAAATTAAAATCCCATGACCAATTTTGACTTAAATTAAAATTCAATAACCTCAATTTTGATTTTAAAACTTAAAATAAAGTATTCGGTCTAAATTAATTAAAAGTTTGACTCAATTTAAAATATTTGACTAATTTGTTCAAAATTGTACATTTGACTTAAAATTAAAATAACCGGTCCAAAATTAAAATAACTTGGACCAAATTTAAAATATTTTGACTCGACACTCAACCAACCGACCCATTCCACCCGAACCAACTGGTCCAGCCGAATCGGTCGGCCCAAGAAAAAACCCTAAACCTATCGCACAAGCCGCCCACCCCTTGCGACCACACGACATGCAGCCCCTCGTTTTCCCTGCTCCGGCCACCCCTGGCCGGAGCCACATCGGCTGGACCACCCCCAGGTCCAGCCGTTTCAAATGGGACCAGCCACGTCCCCAGCCATGGACCACAACGATCGAATGAATGCTGGAAAGGGGGCTGCTCGCCCACGGCCATCGGCGCCGCACCACTACATGAACCAGCCTAGGTTCACCCGTGTCTAGCACTCTTATACTTATCTATGGACCATCATGAGACCTCCTAGGACCCCTATGAACCACCTCCAGGCCCCTTGAACAGCGTTGGCCGAAAGAACACGAGATCAAATCAAAACCGTAATGAAAAACATGAGTCATGTATGGATCTAAAACAATTGTGCATAATTCTAAATAAATCACATCCAAATCATGCATTGAACATTAAAAACAGTTTACTATTGTGTAAATGGTGATAAAAGGAATCGATATTACATGCCTGTCTTGGAGAAAGGAAAGATCTCTGAGTTACCAACGTAGAGGACGCGAGATCGGGACAAGACCACCTTTGAATCACCAAGCTTGAAGAATTTTAGATGGGGCTGTTTTGAGAGGGGGAGGGGACGGCTCTAAGGATTAGAGGAGGCTAGGTTTTTTGCAAAGTTTGTGATTTGAAATAATGAGGGTGACAAAAATGACCCTCATGTTTAATTAAGAAAATAAAAGGAATTTTTACAAGCTTACCCTCCACTAAATTGAAATATTGATTAAAACTTTAAGCTTGGCTTTAAAATCTCCAATTTTCGTAATTAAAGGCCCCCCAATTCTAACATACATTAAAGTCCATAAAAATAGCCCGTATAGGCGAAAAATGAGTTCCCCAAAAAAATAATTATAAAAACCCCAATTTTTGGAACTTGTTGCTTAAAGATAAAAAATTTATTATTAAAAATCTAAGGACTTAAACAATATAAACAATTTTAATCTCGGTCGTCTCTAGTTTCGTCCACTCTTCCGTAACTCAAACAGACTGAAAACATGACGTACATACCATGCAACATAAAAGTCGTAAATAAATTACATAAAATGGCATGTAATTATCTAAAATTATTTTTTCCCTAGTCATGCACTCGTTTCTACGTATTCAGGAAATATCTAGGCGTTACATGAAGCGTCCTATGTTTTGGGAATACAGATCTATAGAGATAGATTGAAAAGGATGCTCGGACTCACCAAAGCGACCTACATAGATACCATACTTAAGAGGTTCTCTATGGAAGAGTCCAAGAGATGACACCTACCTATGTGCCACGGGGTCACTCTATCTAAGTCTATGTGTCTGAAAACTGATGAGGAGATAGAGAGTATGACACATGTGCCATATGCCGAGTCAATAGGTAGTATTATTTATGGTATGATCTCGACTAGATCGGATGTCGTATATGCTCTGAGTGTCACGAGCCGCTACAAATCCAACCTCGGCCAAATTTATTGGAAGGCCTTTAAAGATATTCTTATGTACTTATGAAGGACTAAAAATATGTTCATGGTCTATGGGGGTGGTGAACTGAAATTGGAAGGCTACACTGATTATAGCTTCCAATGCGATGTGGATGACTCGAAGTCAACCTCTGGATTTGTATTCATGCTCAATGGTGGTGCTGTCTCTTGGAAGAATTCCAAGCAAGATACCATCGCGGATTCAACCACTGAGGTTGAGTACATCGCAGCATCAGCTGCTGCTATAGAGGCGGTTTGGATGAGAAATTTTGTTGAACAGTTGGGCGTGATTTCTAAAGGAGTTGGTTCAGTCTCGGTGTACTGTGACAACACGGGTGTCGTTGCACAAGCAAAGTACCTAGGTCTCACCAAAGATCCAAACATATACTGAGTAAATATCACATAATCCAGGATATTGTGGCTAGAGGTGATATAGCAGTTGAGAGAGTCGCCTCTGCTGACAACATTGCTGATCCACTTACGAAGCCCTTGCTAGGACCATTGTTTGAAAAACATTGCAAAGCAATGGGACTACGTCTGATGAGTAGTTGGCTTTAGGGCAAGTGGGAGATTGTTAGAGTAGGTGCCCACCTAGCCAACTTGTGGCGTGTGGGTTTGTAATGCCCGAGATAATTAAGAAGAGAATTAGTAAGTAATAAACAGCAGCAAGAGTTCTTGGTGTATCTGCTGGTTTATTGATGTGTCGACTGGTTTTGATGACGTAGGTGCGACGTCGTCATTTTGGTAATGAAATACGTAGGTGCGACGTCGTAATGAACGCAAGTCAGTCGATGAAAGTATGTGAAATTTCGTTACAGCCGAGAGAGCAATGCGATATCGTTTTGCATGAATGAGTGACCAGTCGAGGGATCTGAAATCAGTCGATGGTTTGTTGTATCCGCTGATTGTTATAGGTGCAGCGACGTCGTTTGGGTAAGTGCAACTGCTGGTTTTGACTCATTGTGAAGGATGGATGCCTGCTGGTTTACCAGCAGTTGGTAGCGATGTAGCATATCTAGTACGGCGTCGTCTAGATTAGTTGACGCGTCGTCGTTTTGAGTAATTTTGCGTAACCAGCTGCTGATGGATTTTGAAGGAAATTCGACAACCAGCATCTGGTTATTTGCAAGAGATATTGTTGCCTGCTGGTTTATACACCTGCTGGGTTGTATTCATGCGGCGACTGATTGTTGCTTCTGCTGAATAACAAAAGAATGATACTTCAAATCGAGGGAATGACATATGACTAGTTTGAACAACGATTGAGTTTATTTAACGGTGAAATCCTTTAGTGTGACCAGCTGGTGAGTACTTTCAGTAGAAATCGGGAATCAGCTGTTGGGCTATTACGTAGTCGTCTGGGTTAATTGATACAGCGTTGTTTTGATATTGAAATACAGCGACTGGTTGTTATGTGACAGCTGATTGAGAAATTTGGTTTTGTTGCGACTGAATATTACACCAACGAAATAGAGCTACGGCTTCTATTCGTGAGACTTAGTAGCATCAGTCGCGAGACTTTATTGATACCACGAAGAACAGTGGATACGCTCTACCTATTGATCGAAGAAGCTGGATTCGAAGCGGTGGGAGTTTATCCTATATCGAAGCGGTGGAGTTTATCCTATAACGGTTGATAAATACTCAGCATGACACGTGGAATTCGAATTGAACACGTTGGAAATGCTGCAGAAGAACAGAGAACGTTGTCTATAAATAAGATTGAATTCGAAATATTGAGAACATCTTGACGACAGAT
>KV006386.1:27276-64863 GCA_001598015.1 Dorcoceras hygrometricum
ACCAACTGGTTCTTGCAGGCACTATCAGTGATACCTAGGGGATCATGGGGCGATGTTGCTAGACGCTCTTACCATGATCCGATGGGTAAGTCCGGAATTGTGATTCCGGAGCCACAATGGTTGTGGGCCCACGGCTAGCTGTATCCCTGAACCATTGAGGGTCACACAAGTACTGGATTCGAGATTCCCGCATGGATACTCAGCTCAATGTTTTGAGCACGAGAAGAGGATTTTGGGTAGTGCGACTTCCTAAAAGTCAACAGGGGTCAAACCGGGATTTGACGCTGTTGAGGGGCAAAACGGTCATTTTGCAATTTAGGGTTAGATGATCTGAAAAATTGTTTTTCACATCATGACATTCAGTTTTGGAAACTGAGTCGATCGGTCCGATCTGATCGGCGATCGGAGTTACGATGAAGTCATAGCAATGGATATCGTCATTTGGACCCGGGCCCGATGGGCCGATCCAAGTCCATTGTTGAGTCTATTTAATTGTGATTGTTAGACTTAATGACCAACTCATAACACAACTCACTACTCATAACCCTAAAACCTAAGTGCACGCCGCCTCCCCTCTCCACTCACGCCGCCGCCGCCGTGCGCCGCCCGCCGTCGCCGCCAACTTCGTCGGAAACCGTTCCGGCCTAGTTTTTCGAGGAGTATTCGTTCGTGCTGATCTCGTCAGCGCTTCTAGTGCAGCCTGACGAAGGAGTCTCGGATCTGGTCGTGGACTGGATTGGCGTAACTACCGCAATCTACCGAGAAGAGCCGGGTTCTTGAAACACCGGTTGGAGCCAGGCACAAGTGCCAGCGAGGTATTCATCTTTGAACACCCTATGTATGACGATTATTGAATTTTCTGATTTTTCGTATTGATCGCCTCCCGGTTTCATTCTATTGTTCTTCCGCTGCCTAGCCGGGGGGCGGATCCGGATCTGCAACAGAGGCAACAGCAGGTTGAGTTGTTTGATGCATCTGGTAAGTGGGTGTAGTGTCATGGCGAGTGGCTCACTACCACACTGTGAACACACCCCATGGCCACTGTATGTTGTTGATGATTCTTGGAGCTATGTTTGAGTTCCTTAGCTCCCTCGAGGGTCGAGCCTTCCGTTGTTACTCGGCGTCTCATGCATAGCATCTGCATTTTATTCCTTGCTGTTTATTGTTGTTGTATTGTTGCTCTCCGTACTGGGGTTTGACCCCATGTCCTTTGTTGCGTTGTTTTCAGGAAACCCAGGTTCTACAGCTGGTCGTGGTTTTAACCCAGCTGGTGGTGTCCCAGGAGGTGGCTAGCGTGTCCCAGTTGCATATAGCATACTTATATATATGTATCAGTTAGCCAGGGGGATGCCCTGCGCTTTGTTGTTGTACCCGTAGGGGAGTCCGATACATGTTTCGAATTATGTATGCTTTTTGGTTGGTTGTTTTATGAATTGGGAAACTTATTTTAAGTATTGTTGTATTTTAATTTATATGTTTAAAACCGTCGGGCCTAAAAGCGAAAATTTTACCCTTTTTTTGATAGCTTCCGCATGTGTTGTCTGTTTAAAGCACGAGGCCTGACAAGATCAGGGAAGAGAAAACCTGATCAAGGACCTCAGCAGCTGGATGTTTATGACGGGGAAGCAGAATGCGGCTGCAGTAAATAAAGAAACCAGCTGGAGAGGAAACCAGCTGAGATACCAGCTCAGAGAAGCGACCTGCTGAGTATGATGAACAAGGTGGTTCGAAGCAGCTCAAGATCAGGAAAGAGTAGCTAGAAGTAGAGACCAGCTCGATAGCACAAAAACATATGCCATCAAATCTACGAGCTGGTGCAAAGAACCAAGCTGGTTAAAGTTAAACCAGCTCAGCAAAGCAGAAGCAAAGTTCAAGAGCAAAATTGGACAAAACGACAAGCAAAGCGATTTGAACACAAGACTTTACACAGACTACTTTTCACTGTTCAAATCAATTTGCTGTGTTGTCTTCTCAGAATAGTGCTCACATGCTAAAAGTCGAAAGCCTGCAGAAGCATTTAATGATGAAGGACGCAAAGTACAACAGTGTCACAAGACTTTTCAACGGCTAAAACTTTGTGTCCAATGGGAAAATCTGCACGAGAGGTGTTGGATCTATTTTACAGATCAGAATCTAAGTTTTGATTCACACAAAATCTGCTTATATTGTACTAATGCTCTAATTGACATGTGCAACTTGCTTAGACTGGCGTAGACGTAAAGATATCCAAACAGGAATAGTGAGGGGACGCCTGAGCTGGACTGGTCGAAGATATCATACTGGAACAGTAAGGGGACGTCCAAGCTGGTTCAGCTGTTTACTTCTAGAAATGCAGGGAACATCAAGATAGTTCACCAGCTTGATGCAAAGAGCAGCACGAAGATCAAGCGCAGTAAAAGATAAGAGCAGAATGTTCAAGTGCAGAATGTTCAAGTGCAGAGCGGCTCAAGCGCAAATCAAGTGCAGAGTACAAGGCAGTGATTGAGTGCGAAGCCAACGCAATTTCGGAGGCCTAAACGAAGGAGTTTGGCCTCCCTGCTAGTTTCCCATCCGGATTAAAAGCCTAAAAAGGAAGAAAGATAGAACAGAGATAGAAGCAAGATGGTTGAAGAATCATCTAGCTGATATCAACTAGCTAAAAGGCCAGTTCTGTGGAGAACTGAACGGAGAAGGGATTAACAAGCTGGTTAATGACAAACCAGCTTGATAGAAGCTGAGAAAAAAGAGCAGAGCCAAGCTGGTTAAGGTCTAACCAGCTCAACACGAATAAGGGCAGAGCTCGAAAACCAGCTGGGGAAAAACCAGCTCAGCAACCAGCTGGTAGAGACCAGCCCATAGTTCAGCAACCAGCTCAAAGAACAGATACAAGCTCAGAGCAAAGCAGTTTGAACACAAGTATTTTGGAGATCGTATTGCGAAGATCAAAATGATTTATTGTATTGTCAAATACGTTGTTCACAAAGCTCAGAAGTCAGCAATGGTTGCTGCAGTGCATTTAATGAAAAGGAGCTTAAAGTCAAAAAATCCTGCAAAGCATTAAAAGCCAAAGGACACAAAGTATATATGCGTCAGAAGACTTTTCAGAACGGCTACAACTTTGTGTCCAACGGATAAATCCAGGAAGAGGCTTTATAAACAGGCGCAATGGAACAGAAGGGGCATGCGCAAACAGAGAGAGGATAGTTGTGCGAAGTTCAAATATAGAAAATCAAGAAACGCACAACATTGAACCTGGGAAGACAATGAAAACCAGCTCGAACTAGGAGCACTTCCCAGGGTGTGTGAGATTAATCATTGAGAGACTATGATTACACTGTAAAACTTACACACACACATTCACTCATATTCGAGAGTTGAGCGAAATAGATAAAGAGTGAATTTGATTCAATACTCTCCATTGTAGTCTTTGGACAGAGACGTTAAACAAGTCTAGCTGTCTTTCGCACTGAGATGTTAAAGAAGTGTGTGTAGTATTTTGTACTGAGACGTTAAAGAAGTGTCGCCTTTCTCACTGAGGCGTAAAAGAAGGGTTGTTAGTCATACAGCTTGTGAGCTGGTGTGCAGTGATGTTGCTAGGAGTTCTTGCGGCTACGGGTCGTAGGAGTGGGTTGCAGCGAGGGTCGTTGTAATCAAAGTCTTTTAGTGGATCCTTCACATTGTGGAAGAAGGGGAGACGTAGGAGAGTTAGATCCGAACTTCCATAAACAAATTCAGCGTATTTTCTTTACAGCTTTCAGTATTTACATATTCACGCATAGCATATTTGTTTATACGCATAAAACTGTCTATTTGGCCTTCGAACGTTAGAGTGCAGTTTGAGTTATTTCCACATGTTTTATTTACATTACTCAATCTGTATCTTGGTGCACAAAGTATTCAAGAACACTGAGATATTGCAGCTCAAGTCAAGTTAACCAGATCGTTCGGCCGTGTGTCGAGCTGGTCACAGCTTCCAGCTGGAACCAACATGTTTAGCGCTCGCTTTATATCGGGCTGGTTTCAACTTCCAGCTGAAACCAGCTTGGTTATTGCGAACCCGATTTCAATTTCTGGCTGAATCCCGCGTCTTGTCATTCGATCTGGTTACACCCTCTAAGAACTGGTTATTGATCGGATAACTGGTAATTGCACATATATAGAGTGTTAAATCGATCCCCAACAAGAGGCTATCAAGAGCAGAGCACAAGTAGAACAAAGGTGTGAGAGTAATAAAAAGCAGAGAGAGTGTTGTGCAAGTGCAAAATAGAAAACAGAAAAATGCACAACATATAGAGGTGCTCGTTGCAAGTTTGCACACTCTGTGGCAGCTGGTGTGCAAGCTGTTTCAGTGCTTATGTGTGAGCTAATGCACTGATGGACTTAAAATAATAATCAAGTCGACAGCACAAGCTCTGGGAAGACATTGGCAAACCAGCTCGACAGGAGCACTTCCCAGTGTGTGAGATTTTATCTTTGAGAGATTAAGTATACACTGTAATCTCACACACGATTTACATATATTCAAGAGTTGAGAAAAATAGAAAAATGAGTGAATCAAATACAAAACTCTCCATTGTAGTCTTTGGATAGAGACGCTAAACAAGTCTAGTTGTCTTTCGCACTGAGACGTTAAAGAAGTGTGTGTTGTCTTTTGCACTGAGATGTTAAATAAGTTTGTGTAGCCTTTCTCACTGAGGCAGTAAAGAAGTGAAGTTAGACACATAGTCTACGGGCTTAGTGTGCAGTGGTGTGGCAAGGAGTTCTTGCGGCTGCGGGCCGTCGGAGTGGGTAGTAGCATAGGGACGCTGCAATCAAAGTATTCTAGTGGAATCCTTCCTGATTGTGGGAGAAGGGGAACGTAGGAGAGTTTGCTCCGAACTTCCATAAACAAACCTCAGCGTATACTGCTTTCCGCATTCATACACACGCATTGCATGCTTGTTTATTATGTTTAAAACTGCTTAATGAGCTTTCGAAGATAAAAGTTCAGATTGAGTTATTTTCGTATATTTATTTCATTACTCAATCTGTAACTCGGTGCACTTTAATTCAAGAACATTAAGCTACTGCAGCTTAAGAACCTGTATAACCAGATCGCACGTTCGTTCATTGAGCTGGTAAAACTACCAACTGGAATCAGCATTGCACTGCACTGGTTTAGCGCTAAGCTGGTTCCACATATACGCGATCCAGTTATCTGTTGAGTGATGTTCTTCGAAACAGTTGAAATTTTTTTAAATGCACGTAACTCATGGGGTTGGTACTTTGGCTGTGTGAGAGATGACGTGAGTTGTGGCAGATCTCATGAACAACCCCGTGCTTTTCGATCCTAACATAGAGTCAAGTATGCGCAACAAACAACACTGAGCCTAGACTCAAGTGTGATCAACAGAAATTGAGCTTATCCTAATTTAAGCTCTGAAACCAAAAATGTCAGGTCCGATGCATAAACAGAGACCAAACATGCAAATCACAACTACGGAAGCATTAAAAAATGTCTAAAATTTTTCGCTTTGGCCTGACTTGGGAAAACATTATTTCAAAATACACTTATACTCAAAATACCGGTTTTTCAACAAACCAAAAGCCGACACCAACAGTTGCAAAAAACAAGTACAGACCATCCCTGTAGCGTCCGAGATTCGTTCACGTAAACTATATGCATGAGATAAAAGTTTTAAAATTATTTAAATTTTAATTGAGGGTTTAAAATATTGATGATGCTTTTATTTTGAGATTTTAAATGTGCTTTTGAGGTTTTCGATTTCAGGTGAATATCCGGTGCCGGGCTACGGAGGATGATCGGGGACGATAGAGGTGACTTTAAAAATATTTCAAAATTATTTAAAATAATTTTGGAGACAAAACGATATTTCTTAACTTTAAATTTAAATTTTTAGTAGCGAGTAGGTAAAATGTGATTTTTGAGCGCTATTTTTACAAAAGCGATTTTTTGGGCAAAAGAGCGGGTAAGGGATAAATTATATTTTTGTACCAAAGTCTAATTTTTCTCATTTTTCAGACATCATATGAATAAAATTAGTGTGCATAATTAAGTCTTGATGGACTTGGAAATTTGGGGTAATTAAATTCAGGGTTAGTGGGCTTAATTGCACTAAAGCCTAATTAAGTACAGCTATGTCCTTGGAGGGTTTTATTTTCACGTTCCATCAGATTTAAAACCTTAGAACATCCGCCTCTTCACCCCCAAGCTCTCAAATTCGAACCACACCTCATCAAAGGAAAAGAAGAAAATCTCTCCTTGTCGACTCCGCGCATCCGGTAACGCGTATTCCCGATTTTTCCCCCGTAAAAGCAAGTTTTAAATCTTTCTTGCTGTCACTTTCAGATCATATTATGTATGTTCTCAGTCATTTGATGCATGGAAACCTTAATTTTAATGGCTGGACATTTGCATGAAGCGTTGGAGTATTTTTCTATGTTCTGTACTTGTCGCCTTCGTGTGTTGATGGTCCTTCGGGGTGCTGTCCGTCCCTATCTCGACCAGGGACCTTGTTTGGGTTATAAGTCACGTATAGAGGGTCACATGGGTCTGGTATGAGGTTGGTTTGAGGTGGGATTAATGCTGGTCGAAAGGGGTTAGCCAATAGGTACAACGTGGCCGAGGGTGATGGGTCGGCTCGGGTTAATCTTTGTGAGGGGACCTTGGTTCGTCCAGGGGTCTTGTATAGGGTCTGAACCATGCGTTAAGGAAGCCACCTAGGTCTATTTCATGGCTGGTCGAGGTAGGTTGAGGGAAGATTAGAGTTTGAGGCCGGGAAGTGTCGTTCAAGAGAGTGGGGTGTGAGTCTTGTTCTTGGGTGGTCAAGGTGATGAGTGGGCTGTCATGGCTCGACTAGGAGGGATGGTCCAGGACTTGGGCATGGCTTAGAGGGTCCTTAATAGGTCTGAGTGTGAGCTGGTTGGTTTGGAGAGGAAGTGGAGTCGCGAGGGAGGGGCAACACACATACAATCCCATCAGGTGAGCAAGGCACGACTAGGAGGGAGTAGGGTTGTGTTTTGCACATTTCTACGATTGTCCAGTACTTTGTTTCATGGTTCTATAGGTCCTAAACCATGTAAGGATAGATCCTAAGATGAGTGCATGGGCTGGGAGTTGAGGAAATTTAAGTTAGAAGCCGCATGGACCCGTAAGGAAGCCAAAGAGAGGCAACACATAGCGCTGAAAATTTAGAGGTCATGACAGCAGCACGAAGGCTTCTGAACAGTATGTTTATGGCTTGTAAACATGTTTATGATGTGTAAAATTGTATTCCATAGGCCTGGGTTGGTTTTGATGATTTTTGGGCTTGTCCGGTGACTCGTTGAGACCGTATGGTGTCCGAGTATCCCGTTGAGAAGCCTAGAAAGATTCCGATTGATCTCGGCTAAAAATTTCTAAATTTTATAACACATTGAAATGGGCAGCAAGCTTTTTGAAAATGAAATGATTAATTTTTATGATGTTAATGGCATGAGACGTGATGTTGATATTTTAAAAGAAAAGGAAGAAAATTATTTTGAGGAATGCGAGTTGACTGTGACCAAGACGTAGAGGAATATGGTGACTACGGCGCATGAGGTCCATAGAGCCATTCTCAGGCCCGGTGCACAAAACAGAGATCAAACGCACAACTGTTAGGATCGATTTTACCCTCTATATATTTGTTATTTTGACAATAATCAGTACTTAAAGAGTGTAACCAATCAAATGATAAGACGCAAGATTCAGCAAGGCATTGAAGCTGGGTTGCGATAACCAAATTGGTTCCATCTGGTTGTTGAAACCAGCTTGATACAAAGCAAGCGCTCAACATGCTGATTCCGGCTGAATGCTGAAACTAGCTCGATACACGGCCGAACGATCTGGCTAACTTATATTGAGCTGCAATAGCTCAGTGTTCTTGAATACTTGTGCACCGAGATACAGATTGAGTAATGAATATAAATCATGCGGAAATAACTCAAACTGCACTCTATATTCGAAAGCTCATTTAAATAGTTTTATGCGTTCGAGTAATATGTAGTGCGTGAATATGCAAGAACTGAAATCAGTAAATAAAGATACGCTGATTTGTTTATGGAAGTTCGAAGCTCAATCTCCTACGTCTTCCCTTCTTCGGCAACGGGAAGGATCCACTAGAATACTTTGATTACAACGCCCCCGTTGCAACCCACTCCTACGACCCACAGCCGCAAGAACTCCTAGCCACTCCACTGCACACCAGCCCGCAAGATGCGTGTGACTAACTCACTTCTTTACTGCCTCAGTGAGAAAGGCTACAAGGACTTGTTTAACGTCTCTGTCCAAAGACTACACACACTTCTTTAACGTCTCAGTGCGAAAGACAACTAGACTTGTTTAACGTCTCTGTCCAAAGACAACAATGGAAGTCGTTTGATTTGATTCACTCAACTAAGCTCTCATATATGAGTGAATCTGTGTGTGAGAAATATACAGTGTATGCTCTCTCTCAAATTTATTCTCACACCCTTGGAAGTGCTCCTATATGAGCTGGTTTTTCATTGTCTTCCTAGGTTCAGTGTTGTGCGTTCTTCTGATGTATGTGTTTTGATTTGCACAACGCTGTTACGACTTCGCTCTTCTCAGCCCACTATTTAATCAGTTTTTTGTGCTCTGTTTTATAGCCTTGCGCAGAGATTTGTCCGTTGGACACAAAGTAGTAGACGTTGAAAGGTCTTCTGACACTGTTGTACTTTGCGTCCTTTGTCAATAAATGCGTCGCAGGCTTTTCTTCACTTTAACCACATGAGCACTGTTCTGAGAAGACAATAAAAGCAAGTCGATTTGAATACTAGACAGTGTTTGTCGTATAACATTGTATTCAAATCTTCTTGGTCGTGGATTTGATAGCACCTGTCATGCTATCTGAGCTGGTTTGTCCTTAACCAGCTTGCTAGCCTGTTCATCAATCTAATCTGCATCGAGCTGGTTGCTTCTTCAAAGATCTCTTCTTCTCCTCTCGTTTGCAACCGCTCTTAAGCTGATCTTCATTATCTTTATAGCTTCAAGGTTTTCTATCTAGAAAAGTCCTTCCCCATTTTATGACTGTTCAAGAATTTGCTAGATAGAGTCCCTTCTTCTTGGAATAGCTCTTGATCAGCTTGTCCAGCTGGTTTGTCCATAACCAGCTGGTTTCTAATCTGATCCCTATATCGAGCAGACTCTTCATTTGAGCTGTTCCCCAAGCTGGTTTTCTTAGCTGAACCATCTTGGTTGTATGACGACTACTCGAGTGCCCCACCAGCATGTAGATTCTTCCTCGTCGAAGGTGGGCACATCGAGCTAGTCTCTCTTCTTGTTGAAACAGCTCTAAATTCCTTGCTGACCTTCCAGCTGGTCGTTCAGTGAGGTATAGCGTACTCCGCTGGTGATCAGATCTGCACTTGATCACTGCGCTTGTACTTGTCTTCGCACTCAATCACCGCTCTTGTGCGCTGCACTTGATCTGCACTTCGAGCAACTCCGCGCTTCAATCACTGCTCTTAAACTTTGCTCTTGATTCTGCGCTTGAACTGCTCTAATTACACTGCGCTTGATCTTCGTGCTGCTTCTGCATCAAGCTGGTGAGCCAGCTTGATGTTCCCTGTACTTCTGGAAGTAAACTTTACTGTACCAGCTTGGACGTCCTCTTACTGTTCCAGTTAGATATCTTCGACCAGTCCAGCTCAGGCGTCCCCTCACTGTTCCAGTTTGGATATCTTCACGTCTACTCCCGTCTTAGTAAGCTGCGCATGTCATGTAGAGCATTAGTACAATAGAAGCAGATTTTGTGTGAATCAAAACTTAGATTCTGATCTGTAAAACAGATCCAACAACACTACTGCGGAAGCATATAAAAGTCGCTAAAATTTTTCGCTTTGGCCTAACTTAGAAAATATAATTTCAAAATACATTTATACTGAAAATATTTGTTTTACAACAACCGAAAACCAATCAACAAGCAAATAACAATGCAAGCATCGAGTGTCTCCCAGACAACATAATCTTAAATCAACAATAGAACATCAACACGGGACATTCCTCGGCGATGACTCTAATACATGACTATAAAAAATAGGTAACTGGGACACTCTATCCACCTCTCGGGGCACCAACAGCCGAGTCATCTCCACGACCAGCTGAGAAAACTGGGTATCCTGAACAACACACAACAACCAAAACAACCAGCCCCAGAGGGACATGGGTCAAACCCCAATACGGAGAACAAACTAAAACAGTAAATAGACAGCAACAGATATAAGTGCACGTGCTATCAGCAGGTGCAAAGGCAACAGGCTACAAACGAATCAAGAAGCCAAAGGAGCTCAAGGACCAGCTCAGCAGCTGTCAATCAGATCGAATGAATGGGTAGCGGCCACAAAGCATGTGAGAGCGTGGTAGCTATCCACTCGTCTCAACACACTGTACAAGAGCATAAACCAGATCACTCGACCTACTGTTGCCAAATCTCATGAGAGAGTGGTTGCTATCCACTCGTCTCATAGCGGCTAACAACCAAACCAGTAGGGAGATGAGGAGCATGGTATTGCCGCTCGTCCCCACCAACAGAATCTTGGTACACACGGGTTAGCACAACAAAAAACGGCTAACAGATATGAGCTCAACAGGAAGGATGCGTGTATGCCAATGCAACATCTTACAATAATCAGCACAGAGCAACAACAAGCAATACAATAAGATAGCATACACACTGCACGCATACCAGCAAGCATACACATATATCCAAGCTTATCCCAAAGCTTTAAGACAAGCTCAAATCCGTACCTTTTCTTCTGTGCTACAATTACCACAATAGGGGTCCCGAGTAACTTAGATTTGCTACCTGATTAGCCAACAACAACAACAACTCAGGGACAGTAAGCACAGAACTACGAACTGGGAGCCACCAGCTCAACCCAGCTCTATCATACCCTTAGAACACAATAGCTGGCTCTAAAAAATTATAAGGTAGGATCTAACACTTACTCGAAAGCACTACCTGAACGGAAGAGCCAATCGACCGGAACGCGAACAGATATACACCGTAGCTTCTTAGCATTACTCTTCCAGTTGCTCAAAGCTCTCAAAAGAGGTAGTAAGGAAGCATCTTGACAAGGGGAACTCAACGCTACCAATCTTGCTTCAATCGGAGTTGTCTACCACCGGAAATCAGAATAAATAGACTACGGTGAACAGTAAGGGTTTCGCTACAGTAGAGGATATGTTTACAGGGAGATATTCTAAGTGTTGGAACACAAGGCATACGTCTGGTCAAAGTCCTCTATAAAACAACTTAAGTCTCCAAATCTGGTGAACAGTAGCCATCGACAACACAGGGCTCACAGCTGGTACCAGCTCAGATCTGAACACTAAACCAGATCTAGACTCTACGCTACACCAGATCTGACTACCATCAAACGACGTCACACAAGAGTCTTGCTCAGATCTGACTAGCTCTCAACCAAATCTGGTATCTCAAAATGACGTAGCATCACCATCCAGTTCTCTGTTTCAACCAGAGGTCATTCTCCATTGGATAACACCTTGAAACTTCTGAAACATCTATCCCGCTCTCTGCTTACCCAGCTGGTGCACTTAGCTGATCGCACCCACTAGCAGCTCATGTTCCCCAAGATTTCACACCCAGAACAGAACACACGTACTGTCCAAATTATTCTTTGGTCGACTCACACGTGTCATTCAACTAGAGCTTACACGAGTACACTTACACGGCGTCGCATCGCAACCCAGATCCGGATGACCAGCTCACACTCGTTCAGATCTTACCATGGCCGGTACCCATGAACTGAACCGGTTTACATTAAACCACGAACCAGGTCGGTCCGCACAGTACTATCAACTTGCGCTCCTCAAAGCTGGTTTCTCCAAACGACGTCGCTTTATCACCCTCTTCAAATATTCAACATAGAGTACCCAGGGTAGCTTGCGATGACAATGTATATGCAATCCAACCATCCAGGTTTGTACTGTTCTACGAAAATTAGTCCAAATCTCATCCACGCACAGATACACTTACGTTCACTAAGCATACCAGCTCAAAGCTGGCCGTCCCAGATCAGCTCACGCCTGATCGATCTATGCTAAACCCGATTAATTAAATTAAATGCTCCATTAATCTTTCGGGTCTCACAGCCATATTAGAGGGGGATAGTGACTACGGCGCAAGAGGTCCGTAGAGCTATTCCAGCCTAGTACTATGATTTATAGCTTGATCAAGAGAACAGAGGGGTCGCATCAATAAGCAAAATTCACCCAAAATGTTATTTTGAGGATTTATGTTATTTACATGTCATGATGTTATTTTGAGGATTTGAGGTTAAAGTTTATTTAAAGCATTTCGGCGATGAGGTATGCAGTTAAAGTTTAAAGTTCTTTTTAAAGTTCTGATATTGAAGTTTAAAATGTATTTTAGTATCTATTTTCGATGCATGTGGATGTATATTTATTATTTGTTATTCAGGTTTGTGCTTGCTGAGCCATTAGGCTCACTAGATCTGATTGTGTGCAGGTTCTAGCGATGTTGAGGTCTAGGGCGGCAATGCTTGAGGATCATCGGATACCGGCGGCGCACTCCAGAGACCTTCTAAGCTTCTGCAAAAGAATTTTATGAGATGTTTAATAAATTTTGAGGATACGATTTCCTTTATTAGATATTTTTGAAATAATATTGTGTCGTCAAAGTTTGAAATTTGATAATTAATTCGTTTGAAAATTTTGTTGGGATATACGCTTTACTGTGGTATGGCATTATTTGAATATTTTTTTGTTGCATCAATTTCGATTTTGAGAAGATTGTTGGGAAAATCATCGAGGCTACTATTTATGTGAATAGTGCTATTCACCTGAATAGTAACCGAAAAAAAATTCATGACTTCTATTTAAAGCAAAATATTTTAGAAAGTCGGGTCGTTTCAGTTGGTATAAGAGCAAGGTCCTGATGGGTTGTGCCTGCTGCCAGTTCCGAGAAGCTCAAGAGTCGCCCCTCAAGTTTGTAAGTTTTTAAAGTTTTAAAGTATGAGTGTTTAAAGTAAAATATTTTAAGTGTTACTAGAGTATTGGATCAAATGTTTGCCATAGATGCATGTTGGTTACGTGTGATCTTGGACTATACGGAAATGCCTCCCAAACGATGTATGAGCAGGGACTCAGAGGACAAGAAATAGAGGTGAAACCCACCTCCACCTCCACCCCCTTAGTCTAATGGAGAATTGTTAGTCGTATTGACACGTTTACTTGGGCAGCAATCTGAGGCTGCTCGGAGGGTGAAATCGAAGGAATTTTATGAGAGTTTCCATAAATATGAGTTCGAAGGAGCTCTCAGGTACCACCAATCCGTTCGTGGCTGAGGACTGGATTGAGTTTTGGAGATGGTTTTTCTATTTCAAGGAGTTGGGCAATGGCGAAAGGGTGTGAGGCAACCATTACTTGCTGAGAGGTGATTCCTGTGAGAACTGTAATTAGCCAAGATGATTAACGGCATGATCAATTAGATTAGTGGTAAACTAATCGAGGTTATTTTAGCTTTGAGAGTATCAGCTGAGGTGGATCAGCGCAGACGCAACCTGATCCTATGGTTCGTGCTAATCTGATAGTGGAAGCTGTCTTGGGTTTCAGTTTAGACCAGCACGGGTGTGAGCTGTTTGAGTGGCCTATGCTGATCTTAGGAGTGCAAGATGATTTGTGGTTGCTATAGAATTGTTGCAGTTCGGAGTGCGTTGGTCATATAGTATGAGAGGTTCAGCTTAGAAGCTTTTATAGGATCAATGGAATTGAAAATATAGTTAAAATATGCTTAGGAGTTCAGAAAAGGGGAGTGACCAGATCTGAGGCTCTCGGCCCAAATTTTTTTTCTCGGTTAACAAGTATTGTGCGGAAAGAAACCGATTCAACGGTGCACAGCTAACAATAAATACGATGCAAGTAATTAAAAGATAGAAGTTCGGATCTGAAGATCTACGTCTCCCCTCCTTCCTTTTCAGGAAGGTTCCACTAGAAGATTTGATGTGTACAGCTTCTGTAGACACCCGATCACTCAAGCCACGCTACAAGTGAACTCCTAGCAACCACAATCTATGCTGATACCACTGCTGATAACAATCACATGGATTTTCGAACTGCGTTCACACAACAAGTTTGTTACAGACTCTAATCTGATTTTACAATGAACACGATATAATAGAGTTCTGTAAATCTTCTGGTTTCTATACAATGAAATATGTTTACAAATGTAAACCATAAGATATCTAGAAGATTATGTCTGATAAGAATCGAACGAAAATGTTCTTCAAGATTTTGAAGCTGGGATTCAAAATATTTTGCGAGAGATAGCGTTTGAAAGTTTGCAAAGAACTTAAATCGTTGAGAGAATCACCAGCGTAACCAGAGGGCTTCTCGTTTGAATTTCTTCAGCTATATATACTCTTCCATCTTCAACGGTCATTAATTGAGCCAGTAGACACAAACGTTGTCGGCTATTGTCAGAGCTGAGTTGACCTTTACACCAAAGTAGGTAATCATCGTTTGGACCAACTCTGTGTCCTGCAGAATATACTCTAAATAGCTCTGAACTGAGTCTCTTTCAACCACTTTTTCTAACAGGCTTTATACGATTGAATCTCGATCGTTGAATCCTTTGGAATGTATATCTGATAAAATCTGAAGCTCAAATCTGTTTCGACAATATATAAGCTTTACTTTCTTTTTCTATTGTGTATATTCCCCCTTTAACTTCTTTATAAATGTACTCTTACTTCAAATCTGAAACTCTTACTGTCCTGTAGGAATCTCTGATCTGAAATCTGATATAACCTCTGAAAGATACTAAGATAATCTGATCTGAATTGCTCTCATCTGATCTGATAAACTATATTCCCTTTATATACTCTGTTCCCAATCTCTCGAATCTGAAACGAAGCCTCTGTACAAGACCTGATAAGCTCTGATCCGAAATACTTAACCCGATAGCTGAAATTACCCGAAAATCCAAATCTGATAAGCTCTGATCTGAAATACTCTGATCCAAAATCTTCAACCCAAATAACTGAGATCTGAAAACCTATGTTAAATACTCTCCGCTCTTCTCTGATCTGATATACTCATCTTGATAACAAAATGTCCAGATCTGAAATTCTTACTTCCCACGAAAGCAAGATTACATAAGATCCAGATCTTAGTCTTAAGTTCAGTTCTTAGTCTAGTTTTCGTTATCACCAAAACTTATAAATTTTATCTTAACAAGCTTGTTATATAGTTGTGAGCTGGGTCAGATCGTGTGCAACCTAACAGGTGAGTTCTGTGCTGTATTTAGCCATGCTGGGCAAGTGAGTTGAGCTGATATTGATGTAGCGTGAACCACTCCAATGCAGCACTCTGAGCTGATAACAGTTCAGGAAGTAGACGTAAGCTGGATACAGCTTTGGGATTTATGCAGCGTCGCAAGCTGAGTTGACCCTTGAGAGCTGGGTTGACCATAGCGAGCTGGTATGAGTATGTACCTTGAGACCTGCGTGCGTGAGCTGATTTGAAAGCATTGTGAACTGGATGAGACAGCGAAAGATGAATAAAGCATCG
Organism: Dorcoceras hygrometricum; assembly: GCA_001598015.1. Lineage (NCBI taxonomy): Eukaryota > Viridiplantae > Streptophyta > Magnoliopsida > Lamiales > Gesneriaceae > Dorcoceras > Dorcoceras hygrometricum. The sequence continues at coordinate 42,851 of KV006386.1, forward strand.
CAAGCTGACCTGAGCGATGCGCACTGAGTTGAGTATTCTAAGTTGATCTACGTACTGCTAGCTGAGAGGAAAGTACGTGATCTGAGCTGGACGGTATGCATTGGTCTAAGGGCTGTAAACTGTTGTGGATGAGTGCGATCTAAACTGATCAGCGTATGTTGAGCTGAGCTTTTATAAAGCTTACTGTTCTGGGGACCCTAAGCTGAGCTAAATGCTATGTGCTGATCTAAGATCTCGAGCTGTTCCAAGGTTATGTTCTACGATCTGAGAGTATCACGAGCTATTTGGCTGCCGTAACTGGATAGAGCATCCTGAGCTGATTGAAAGGGTGCATCTGACCTGAGGTTGCACAAATTGTTTGGTGGTACTGTGCGTTTTAACACGTGCTGGACTCGCGAGATCTGATTTGCTAGTGTAATCTGTATTGATGTGCGTGGCACAATCTGTTTCTGCGGTTAGATCTGGTGAAAACTGTTGGTAACCTTCGTATCAGGTTTGGCATGGATCAGATTAGGGGCGAGCTGATCTGAGTGGAACAGTTCTGAGTTGAACTGCTTAGTTGTGCTTGACCGAGTTTTCTGCTACGAGCTGTTTTGGGACAACAGCATAGAGGCAAACAACTCTGGTATTTTCTGTATGAGCGTAATCTGGATTCAGCTTAGGGATGTTCTAGATTCCCTGAGCTGAGAGATCGGATTACGGGGGTTGTGCTGTGCTAGTTGCTGAAATTAGCTTGGGCGTGAGCTGATGGTGATGCACAGCTTAGGCGAGAGATGTTCATGGTTTTCAGACCAGACAAGAGCTGGTTGTGGTTTCAGCTGTGGACGAGAGCTGTTGATGGTGGTCAGCTTTGGTGAGAGATGATTGTTTCTCCTGTGCTGGATGGCGCTCGTTCTGCTTAATCGAGAGCTGAGTGTGGTTCGTAAGCTGAACGTACGATAGAGCCAAACAGTGTGCGAAATCTGAACGGATGAAAGCTGAGCTATTGGGAGCGAGAGCCGGTTTGAATGCGCATGCTGAGCTGCATTCTTGGGGCTGAATACAGTGTTGAGGTCTGAGCTGATCTGTTATCACTTTAGCCGTGAGCTGAAGAGCTTTAGTATATATACTCGCTCATTGACCAACACTTGGTCATTTTAGGCCACACATCTTCTTCCTTCTTTAGGAAGCTTACGACATATATTTTTCGTAACTCTCGTGGTCACTGTTCACCCGACCTAGTATGTTCCAGATCGTCGGAGATTGGCCGGTCAGTTTTGAATGAGGGTACCTCGGTTGGAAACCTCTCTTCAAGCACGACATTTCGATACCAATTTGGATTCGATAGGAGGTCGGACTGAGGAAATCGCGGAGAAGCGTCGTGAGCTACAGGTCGCGATTTTCTAGCCACGTGAGCTTCATTTCAGGTAACTGAGGCTGTTAATGTTGTTTTTGAACCATAGTTGTTCTTACCTTGAGCTAGGCTGAACTGTGAGGTCATGTAAAAGCTCGCTGTGTTTTGAAGTTTCGATCGTGAGCTGTTTGAGCTTGATCGAAGCTGATTTTCTTCGATATCTTGATAGATTGTATCTTTCTTGTGGTTTGGCCGTGAGCTGCTGGCCCTGAGCTATTGGCCGAGCGGAGCAGAGTGCGCTCTGCTTTGAGCTGTGTGCTGTGCTGAGATATTGGGTAAGATCTGTGCGAGGTATGAATATGAGCTTGTATTTACAACTTGAGATAGGCATGAGAACGTAATGTGTGTGCTGAGCCTTGAGCTGTTGCAGCTTACGTCAACCTTGTCCTACTAGAAGAAACCCCTACCGCATTTTAGTTAGACATGAAAGGAAACTGTGGAATAAGGTGATTAAGATGGTCCAGGTCAAATTGTTGAATCACTCGGAAGAGGAAGATACTTTGGAGATTGAGTTAGACATGAAAAGTAGCTATCTGAAGATGTTCGGTGTGTTTAATTTCGAGGACGAAATTTATTTAAGTGGGGGAGGAATTGTAGTGTCCGAGATTCGTTCATGTAAACTACATGCATGAGATAAAAGTTTTAAAATGATTTAAATTTTAATTGAGGCTTTAAATATTGATGATGGTTTTATTTTGAGAATTTAAATGTGTTTTCGAGGTTTTCGATTTCAGGTGAATATCCTGTGCCGGGCTACGGAGGGATGATCGGGGACGATAGAGGTGACTTTAAAAATATCCCAAAATTTATTTTAAAGAATTTAGGAGAAAAAACGATATTCCTTAATTTTAATTTAAATTTTTAGTAGCGAGTAGGCAAAATGTGATTTTTTAGCGCTATTTTTACAAAAAAGATTTTTCGGGAAAAGAGCGGGTAAGAGATAAATTATCTTTTTGTACCAAAGTCTAATTTTTCTAATTTTCAGACATCATATGAATAAAATTAGTGTGCATAATTAAGTCTTGATAGGCTTGGCAATTTGGGTTAATTAAATTCAAGGTTAGTGGGCTTAATTTGCACTAAAGCCTAATTAACTACACCTATGTCCTTGAGGGTTTTATTTCACATTCCATCAGATCTAAAACCTTAGAACAGCCGCCTCTTCACCCCCAAGCTCTCAAATTCGAAGCACACCTCATCAAAGGAAAATAAGAAAATCGCTCCCCGTCGCCTCCGCGCATCCGGTAACGCGTATTCCCGATTTTTCACACTTAAAGGCAAGTTTTAAATCTTTCTTGCTGCCACTTTCAGATCATATTATGTGTGTTCTGAGTCATTTGATGCATGAAAACATTAATTTTAATTGCTGGACATTGGCATGAAGCGTTGGAGTATTTTTCTTATGTTCTTTACTTGTCGCGTTCGTGTGTTGATGGTCCGTCGGGGTGCTGTACGACACTAGCTCGACCAGGGTCCTTGTTTGGGTTATAATTCACGTCTAGAGGGTCACATGGGTCTGTTATGAGGTTGGTTTGAGGTGGGATTAAGGCTGGTCGAAAGGGGTTAGCCGATGGGTACAGCGTGGCCGAGGGTGATGGGTCGGCTCGGGTTAATCTTTGTGAGGGGACCTTGGTTCGTCCAGGGGTATTGGATAGGGTCTGAACCATGCGTTAAGGAAGCCACCTAGGTCTAGTTCATGTCTGGTCGAGGAAGGTTGAGGGCAGATTAGAGTTTGAGGCCGGGAAGTGTCGTTCAAGAGAGTGGGGTGTGAGTCTTGTTCTTGGGTGGTCAAGGTGATGAGTGGGCTGTCATGGCTCGACTGGGAGGGATGGTACAGGACTTGTGGCACGGCTTAGAGGGTCCTTAAGAGGTCTGGTTGTGATCTGTTAGGGTTGGAGAGGAAGTGGAGTGTTCTTGGGTGGTCAAGGTGATGAGTGGGCTGTCATGGCTCGACTGGGAGGGATGGTACAGGACTTGTGGCACGGCTTAGAGGGTCCTTAAGAGGTCTGGTTGTGATCTGTTAGGGTTGGAGAGGAAGTGGAGTCACGAGGGAGGGGCAACACACATACAATCCCATCGGGTGAGCGGAGGCGAGGCTAGGAGGGAGTAGGGTTGTGTTTTGCAAATTTCTGTGATTCTCCAGTACTTTTTTTCGTGGTTCTATAGGTCCTAAACCATGAAGGATAGATCTTAAGATGAGTTCATGGGCTGGGAGTTGAGGAAATTGAAGTTAGAAGCCGCACGGACCCGTAGGGAAGCCAAAGAGAGGCAGCACGTAGCGCTGAAAATTTAGAGGTCATGGCAGCAGCCCGAAGGCGTCCGAACAATATGTTTATGGCTTGTAAACATGTTTATGATGTGTAAAATCTATTCTATAGGCTTGGGTTGGTTGTGATGACTTTTGGCGTGTCCGGTGACTCGTTGAGATCGTACGGTGTCCGAGTATCCCGTTGAGAAGCCTAGAACGATTCCGATTGATCTCGGATAAAAATTTCTTTATTTTATAACACATTGAAAACATGTTAATGGGCAGCAATCTTTTGAAAATGAAATGATAAATTATTATGATGTTAATGGCATGAGATGTGATGTTGATGTTTTAAAAGAAAAGGAAGAAAATTATTTTGAGGAATGCGAGTTGACTGTGACCAAGACGTAGAGGAATATGATGACTACGGCGCCTGATGTCCGTAGAGCCATATTAGAGGGGGATAGTGACTACGGCACAAGAGGTCCATAGAGCTATTTCAGCCTAGTACTATGGTTTATAGCTTGATCAAGCGAACAGAGGGTCGCATCAATGAGCCAACTTCACCCAAAATGTTACTTTGAAGATTTGTTATTTACATGCCATGATGTTATTTTGAGGATTTGAGGTTAAGGTTTATTTAAAGCATTTCGACGATGAGGTATGCAGTTAAATTTTAAAGTTTAAATTTTAAAGTTCTGATGTTGATGTTTAAAAAGTATTTTAGTATCGCTATTTTCGATGCATGTGAATGTATATTTATTATTTGTTATTCTGGTTTGAGCTTGCTGAGTCATTAGGCTCACTAGATCTGATTGTGTGCAGGTGCTAGCGATGTTGAGGTCTGGGGCGGCGACGCTTGAGGAGCATCGGATACCGACGGCGCACTCCAGAGACCTTCTAAGCTTCTGCAAAAGATTTTTTATGGCATGTTATGGTAATTTTGAGGACGATTTCCTTTATGAGATAGTTTTGAAATAAATCTTGTATCATCAAAGTTTGAAATTTTATATTTAATTCGTTTGAAAATTTTGTTGGAATATACGCTTTACTTCGGTATGGCATTATTTGATTATTTTTTTGTTGCATCAATTTCAATTTTGAGAAGATTGTTGGGAAAATCATCGAGGCTACTATTCACGTGAATAGTACTGTTCACGTGAATAGTGATCGAAAAAAAAATTCATGCCTTCTATTTGAAGCAAAATATTTTAGAAAGCCTGGTCGTTTCAATCCCAAACCAACATAAACTCAAATCTGAATACAACAGCAGAATGGGGAATTCCCCGACAACAAGCTTCAATACATATATAAAATATATATATATAACTGGGACACTCAATTCATCCTCTAGGGGCATCACCAGCTGCAGCTGAATAACCTGGAAAACGTGAATGGCACACAACAACCAAACAGCCCCAAAGGGACATGGGTCAAACCACAGTACGGAGATCAAATTAAAACAACAAATGGACATCAACAGATATAAATGATGTGCTATGCATGAGGACAACGCAAATGCAAGGACAGAAGGCTACAACAAAATAGGAAACCAAAGGAGCTCAAAGGAACCCACTCAGCAGCTGACAACAGATCGAATGAATGGAAGTGTTCACGAAGTATGTGAGAGCGTGGTAGTTATCCACTCATCTCAATACACTGTACCAGAAGCATAAACCAGATTACTCAACCTGCTGGTGCCAAATCTCATGAGAGCTTGGTAGCTATCCACTCGTCTCATAGCGGCTAACAACCAGATCAGCAGGGAGATGAGGAGCACGGTATTGCCGTTCGTCCTCAATAGAAAGCATCCTGGTACACACGGGTTAGCAAAACAGTAAATGGCTAACAAAGGTATGAGCTCAACAGGGAAATGCGTGTAAGCGATTACAACAGTTTGCAATAATCAGCATGGAACAGAAGCAAGCAACAACAACACGATAGCATACACACTGCACATCATACCAGCAAACATACAAATACATCCATGCTTATCCCAAATCTGTAATACAAGCTCACATCCATACCTTAGCTTCTGTGCTACAATTTACCACAACAAGAGTTCCGATTAACGCAGATCTGCAACCTGAACAAAATAACCAGTCGGTCGGAATACGAATAGACTGCACATTATAGCTTCTTTGCGTTCACTCTACTAGTCGCCCAAAGCCTTCAAAAGAGATATAGGAAGAAGCGTATTGAAAAGAATTACCCAACGCTACCAAACTTGCACCAAGATGCACCGTCTACAGCCAGGATTCGGAGAAGATAAGGTTCGGTTAACAGAGGTTTCACTACAGTAGAGGGTATGTTTACGGGAGAGAAATATTCTAAGTGTTGGAAAGTAATGGCATGTACACGGTCAAATTCAATATCTATATAACTTAAGTCTCCCGTGATCTGGTGAACATTAGCCACCGACAGCTCAGGGTCCAAGCTAGTACCATCTCAGTCATAACCAGCATGCTGCCTTCTCCCCCAGCTTGCATACGTCATCTAGCTTGCACTTCTAGAATAGATTACACTTACTAACCAGCTCACACCCAATCTGCTATACCCAAAACAGTTCACAATGTACACAACAGTAACAGATCACAGCTACAGACCCATATTACGCCTTGGCCAGCTCACACCTACCATCCAACTAGCGTCTAAGCTGGTATTGCTAAACGACGTTGCACCGCACTCCAGCTCGGGACAACCAGTTCACACGTAAGTAGACCAGCTCGCATACATCCAGATCTTGCCTAAGCTGGAAACCATAAACCGTACCGATTTACACCAAATCCATGAACCGGGCCGGTCCACACAGTACTACCAGCTTGCGCACCTCTAAGCTGGTTTCCCCCCAGACCATCTCAGAACCATCTTTATCTCAGGGCAGCTTACACTCTCCAAACCTCAACAGCTTACGCTCAAGCGGCAGCATCCCTAAGTTGTTTACTACCCCGTAAATCTCTCCAATATTCTAGAGTAGTTCCAAACACACAGAGACTAGCTTGCGTTCCCTAAAGCACACAAGCTCAGGGCTGGCCCATCCCAGATCAGCTGGCACCTGACGTGGTCTATACTAAACCCGATTAATTAGCTTAATTACTCTACTAATCTTTCGTATCTCACATGATGAGACTTTGTCTCTCGAGGAACTTTGTCGGGCTCTTCGGGCAAAATCCTTCCCTTCTCCGACGATGTCAAGAAAACCAATAACTAAGATCCAGTGGAGCCAGGGCATTCATATCAGGGAAGTGAATTGGCACACCAGATATCTTCTGCAGATTTCCCCTGAGGATAAGGGAAAGAAGATTTGGTTGAGATGCCTAAGGGAAATCTGGTTAAAGATACGAATAATTTTATTTTTGCGGATCTTGAGTTTTTCGTCAAAATTAGAGACTCTATTTTTCCCAAAGTGCTTGACGACCTACAGTGTTCGGGGTTTGAGCAACCTAAGTGGATAAGGACCCGTTTCAGAGTATATGTGGCCAAGCTACTCCGATAGACCGAGACAGATTGTCTTCGAGTAAACTTTGAGCGGAGATTGATGGTACAAGAGAAACTTAGGGAACTATTTCTTCAAAAGATTATGCTTAAGAGGAGGAACAATTTTGTTCCCAGAGACCCCCTCGTACGCATAGACATCTTGGTCATGGACGAACTGGCTAAGGCTCACAAGATTGCAGTGTTAGCATATCTAAGGCATAGGAAGCAACACAAGCTTGCATGGACACTGCCAAGACCCTCGAACCTATTTCCAGACCCAGATGAGGATACAGTAGGATGTTCAGTTTTCAGTTTCCTCCAACCGACAATGACTCAGTGTACATGTTGGGGATCGATTTATGGACCCTCTATTAATGTGCAATGTCTAGTTATTCGATCAATAACTAGTACTAGAGGGTGTAACCAGATCAAATGACAAGACGCAGGATTCAGCCAGAAGTTGAAGACGGGTTCGCAAAAAATCAAGCTGGTTTCAGCTGAAAGTTGAAACCAGCCCAATACAAGGCGAGCGCTAAACATGCCAGTTCCAGTTGGAAGACTAGAACCAGCTCGACACTTCGACCGAACGATGTGGTTAACTTAACTTGAGCTGCAATAGCTCATTGTTCTTGAATACTTTGTGCACCGAGATACAGATTGAGTAATGTAAATAAAACATGCGGAAATAACTCAAACTGCACTCAATCGTTTGAAGCCCAAATAAACATTTTTAACAACATAAACAAATATGTGATGCGTATGAATGTAAACACTGAAAACAGTAAAGAAAGATACGCTGAATTTGTTTATGGAAGTTCGGAGCTCAATCTCCTACGTCTCCCCTTCTTCTGCCACGGGAAGGATCCACTAGAAGAATTTGATTACAACGACCCTCGCTGCAACCCACTCCTATGACCCGCAGCCGCAAGAACTCCTAGCCACACCACTGCACACCAGCCCGCAAGCTGCGTGTGACTAACTCACTTCTTTACTGCCTCAGTGAGAAAGGCTACAAGGACTTGTTTAACGTCTTTGTCCAAAGACTACACACACTTCTTTAACATCTTAGTGCGAAAGACAACTAGACTTGTTTAACGTCTCTATCCGAGACTACAATGGAGAGTATTGAATCACATTCACTCTAATATATTTCGCTCATCTCTCGAATATGAGTGAATGTGTGTGTGTAAGATTACAGTGTAAGCATAGTGTCTCAATGATTAAATCTCACACACTCTGGGAAGTGCTCCTTGTTCGAGCTGGTTTTCTGCTATCTTCCCAGGTTCTGTGTTGTGAGTTTCTTGATTTTCTGTTCGGACTTTGCACAACACACTCTCACTGTTATGACGCATATGTTCAATCCGTTTCATTGGGCCTGTTTATAAAGCCGCTGCTTGGATATATCCGTTGGACACAAAGATGTAGCCATTCTGAAAAGTCTTCTGACGCATATGTCCGTTTCATTGGGCCTGTTTATAAAGCCGCTGCTTGGATATATCCGTTGGACACAAAGATGTAGCCATTCTGAAAAGTCTTCTGACGCATATGTACTTTGTGTCCTTTGCATTTAACGCGTTGCAGGCTTTATTTGATTTGAGCTCTGTTCATTGGTGATTCTGTAGCCTTTGATCACTTCGAGCTCTGTTTGCTTGTTCCTGATGTGGACAAGGCAATGCAAATCAGTTTGAACCAATTAAATTGGTTTTCGTAGATTGTTCAAATTGTTTTGCTTGACCAGATTGATTTGTCTTGCTATGGTCTTTCAGCTAGTCTCTTCTCACCCAACTGCTCCTTTCCCAGCTGGTTTGACTTTAACCAGCTTGCCAACCTGTTTACCGTCCAGTTCTCCACAGAACTGGTCTTTTGCGAGCTGTTATATCAGCTGGTCTCCTTTCCAGCTGATCTTCAAGCTGGTTTGCACTTAGCTTGTTTCCCAGCTCGAATCCATCTCTGTACCAGCTCGCAGGCTTAAAGTTCTGCTGGGGGACCAAGTATGAGAATATGCAAGTGTGGGATCATCTTTCACATTTCCGCATAGGACCATTGCTATCCCTCCGAAACGGTCCGATTACTTCATCGAGACCTAAGACATTCGTCGGCCAAACATCTTCGTTTAGGCCTCCGAAATTGCGTTGGCTACGCACTCAATCAATGTTCTTGTACACTGCACTTGTCTGCGCTTGAGCTAATCTGTACTTGAGCATTCTGCACTTCAACTCTGCACTTTAGTTCTGCTCTTGATTCTGCGCTTGAACTGCTCTTCATACTCTGCGCTTGATCTTCGTGCTACTCCAACATCCAGCTGATGAACCAGCTTGATGTTCCCTGCACTTCTGGAAGTAAACTGCCGAACTAGCTTGGGCGTCCTCTTACTGTTCCAGCTAGATATCTTCAACCAATCCAGCTCAGGCGTCCCCTCACTTTCCTAGCTTGGATATCTTCACGTCTACTCCAGTCTAAGCAAGCTGCGCATGTCAAGTAGAGCGTTAGTACAATAGAAGCAGATTTTGTGTTAATCAAAACTTAGATTCTGATCTGCAAAACAGATCCAACAGTACAGATTTGGTGGTTCATCATCAGTACAGATTACAGAGGCTATTCTAGATACAATTTTTAGAGCCTTTCAGCACGGGCAGCGTGCTGAAAAATTTTGTATTTTTTTTTGAAGAAGGTACACATGTAGAATACCTTCAGTGTTATTTGAGGAAGTTAATCCAGCACAGACAGATCGGAGTTTTAGCGACTCCCACAGCTCTTCGTCGTTTGCTCAAACATCTGTGCAACTCCGATATTTGGTGTCCAACATTAGTTTGGAGCAGTTTCACTCTCAAGATCTCCTGACATCCTTTATAGCATATTTCAATGAGCGTATGAAGTCTCTGGAGCTCAGTGTCAAAAACTGCGTACGTCACACGTTGCGCTGGTCAACAAATAGTGGAGACAACATCTGGATTTTCTAAAGAGGGGAGATAGCTCAAAGCTGATCTTTCCTCTGAGATTACATCAACAAGACTGATGCTACATGAAGAGGCACATAATTCATAATATGAAGTAGCTTCGAGCCTCACCTCTCTCAGCTCTCAGCTCGCAGAAGTAGTTCTCATCTTAAGAGAGCTGGTGATGTCAAAAATGGGGAAGATGGTAGCTGCAGCAGTAGAAAAGGGGGAGAGTAGCAGCGGTGACAGATACAGAGACAACAACGAGAAGCGCAGATGGTTTAGAGATTTTGAGAAAAAGCTTTTTCATTTTTGAGGAATATTTTTTGAGAAGAAATTTCAATTCTTGTACTTAGCCAATTTCGATGATTAAAAGAGAGTTTTTGCTGCTAAGTTTTTTCATCACCAAAAAGGAAAATTGTTAAGAATAAAAATTAAGTTTTGGTGATAACAAGCAAGAATCTGAATATCTTAGGACGTCACAGAACAGCTCAGAGCATGTTAATCAACTAAGAGCGAGCAGATCAATAGAACGACGCATACTCAGGAACATGTCTAACAGTTTATGGTGATGCATTTCAGCTCAGAGAAATCAGAACAGTTTAGAACGTATCTATTCAGCTCAAGATGTCAGATGTCAGCTTAGAGCAAGTAGATCAGCTTAGAAAGTCGCGATTCAACTTAGAACAAACAAATCAGCTTAGAGCATCGCCTTTCAGTTCAGGGCAAGCAGAACATATTAGAGTGACACAGAACAGTTCAGATTGGAGATTTGAAATCAGAACAATGCTTAGAGAAGTAATCAGCTTGTTGAATATTCAGAGCGGAGCTTCGTACAGAGAACAGTTCGCAGTAGACTATGGGTATGAAAAGCTTAGAGCAGCACTCAAAGTTCAGAAGAGAACAGATTAGAGCTCAAGAACAACTTTTAATTTAGAGTATATAAGATTTCATATCAGAGCTTGAAGAGCTAAGTCTCAGGTCATTGTTTATCTTATTAGTTCACAGAACAGGTATCAGATCCGACCAGGAAAATGTTCAGTTCAGCAGAGAACATCTCAGATAGTTTTTTATCAGATCGCAAGAGCAGTTCATAGATTTTCATGTAACAGATCAGAGCTCATAATCGTTCAGATCACGTTTATAGCGAACAACACAGAGCGTACAGGATTCAGTTTAGACGAATAGATCTCGAATCAAATCTGATCGATCAAGCGCTTAATCACTGGCTAAATTACCGGATGCTATTTCTGGATCTAACGGTTCTTTCCTGTAATTATAGTATGAAAAAAGGCAATTTTTTCAAAGATGGAAAGAAGATCCAATAGCCAGTAGAGCAAATCATTTGAAGATTGATTGAGCTGGAGATCTCTATATATACAGAAGCGATGAACAACTACTGATAAACTTTTGAATTTACAACAACTCTTACAAACACTCACAAACAACCTTTACGTGATATACTGTTATGCTGCAGAAATTACATCTCGCACAAAAGCTCACAGTTCATTATCTTCTTCGTTACAACCCTTCTCCCAAAAACATTATATTCATTCATTTGAGTTGTAACCACTCTTTAGCCTTGTTTATTCACTGTAAATCATAAACAGAGTGTATAGAGCGTGTGTAAGCTGAAACAACTTAGAGCCAACGTTTGTATTTGCAGAACAGATCGCGAGTCTATTTCTGTCGTAGAAGTGCTAGGAGTTCTTGCAGCTTGCAGATTATCGGATCGGGTTAGAGCAGTAGCTGCTGTAATCAAACCTTTTATTCGAATCATTCCTGAATAAGGAATAAGGCGAGACGTAGAAGTTTAAGCTCCGAACTTTCAGAAACAAACTCTTGACTCTCTTTACTTTACTGCACTTTGTTTTTACTTACTGCTTTCGGTTTTCATTTATCTATTCACTGTTCAATCGAGTTCATTCCGCAAAAATATTTGTTACTCGAGAGAACAGTAGCGCACTGAGATCCTCCCAAGCTGGTAACACAACTTAGAGGTTAGCTGAAGGCTTGTAAAATATTTTAAAAGAGTTTTTTTGAAAAGTAGTGTAGGAGATCATTCAAAACCCCCCCCCCCTCCCCTCCCCTCCCCTTATGATCTTCCGAGCTGTATTTTAACTCCATTTTCGATCCAATGTATTGTCATCCTTGCACATGCATGCATACTAGAGTTATCATTTACCCGAGACTCATTCCATTTTTGCTGCTTTTTTTTTTCTCTTTTACATTTTTTTTATGTCAATTTATTCTGTAATATCAAATGTCTACTTTTATTTATTAATATCTTTCAAATATGACACGGTCTTTGACATTTATCCTTCTGAAATATGTACATTTTTAGTTTTTATATTTAAAAGTCCATAAAAAACCAATTACAAGTTTACTGAAGTCAATAAAATTCATTTAAAAATCCATGGGATTCCATCAAAGTTTATAAAATTCTGTCAACTCTAAAAAAGTCTTTAATTTAAAAAATCATTAAAAGTCGTTAAATCTCATGATTACATATATCCCTATTATTAACTGATCATGTTCAGTTGAAATGTCCAGAGACCAAATGGTGTAAAGTATAAGGACTAAAATTGTAGTTTTCCACGATTCAAAATTCAATTAGAAGAAAAATACGATTATTAGACTATGAAATTGATAATGTATTGGAGTAAATCCAATGAGTAGAGTATGAAATTATGGAATTGACATGTACTTAGTTCTCTGGTTGAAGAATCATCAAATTGGCGACATGTTTACCGTAAAAAAATCTCCAAAATTATTGTCATATAATTGAATTTTATAACATAATAAAAAATTTCAGGTAAAACTGGATAATTATTATGTAAAATAGGACCAAAATTGCATAAAGTTAACAATTAGATTACTTATACTCATACGTAACTAGCTACGTATGTTGGGATCGAAAAGAGTCAAAATATAAGCTAAGGAGTTCGGGTTGGGGGGTGAATGAACTCCTTTTCAGTAAGAAAAACTTTTTTAGAAAATATTTTACAAGCCTTCGGCTTAACTCGGAGCTGAGTTACCAGCTCAGAGATTCTCAATGTGATCTGTCCTCTCGAATAACAAAATAATTGTGCGAAAATAACTCGATTAGACAGTGAACATATAATAAACTTAAAGCAGCAAATGATAAGGTGCAAGAAAGTTTGTTTATAGAAGTTCGGAGCTGAAACTCCTACATCTCCTCTTATTCCTTGTTCAGGAAGAACTCCTCTAGAAGACTTTGATTATTACAGCCTCTGTAACAACCCGATCACACCAGATGCAACTGTGTGAACTTTTAGTCAAACTAATGCAGACTCTCGATCTGTAAAGTTACAATAACCGCTATGAGCTGCTTAAGCTTAGCACGCTTTTACACACTCTGTTTCTGATTTACTATTGAAAGAACAAACTACAGAGTGTTTCTACAACTATGAATACATGACATAGTAAATATTTTATATCGAATATCAACAAGCAGTGTGTATCATGTGTCACTTTGCGCATATGTTTTATGTATCATTCCAGTAACTTTTTCATCCGGCAGCTTGTCATCTATTTATACTCTTCTTCTCTAACGGTCATTAATAATGAGCTAGTAGACAATCCTTTTTCAACCAGAACAAAGGTACAATGCAATAAATGCTTCATTTAATGCTTGGTCTGAGGTTTGACTTTGTGTGCAGAACTCAGATGCTTTCTAATAAAAAATGAAACCTTCGACTTTCTCAAAAGTCTCTCTGTACATTATACCATAACTGGTTCTGATCCTCCTAAATGCTTGTCCAGGTTGTCTCTTGGCTCTTCTGATAAGATCTGGATCGTGGTCTGAAGATGACTTGTAGATCTGAAGCTTTAATCTGAAAACTAATAAGCTCTAAGCTGAAAGTTGTATGATAGATCTGAACTGTTCTCTGAGCTAACCTTGATATAAGTTGTTCGCTCTATTTCGAAGCTCCATTCTGATCTCTTATGCTCTGATGTGATTTATGACGCTCTGAGCTTATCTACACTTCTGTTCTGAAAGCTGATAAGAGCTGATCTGATCTATAATGCTCTGAGCTGATCTACGTTTCTGAATCGACATAAGCTTTAGAACTGTTCTAAGCTGCGCTTGAACTGCACTTGTATCTAATCTGAATACCATGCTCTGATCTGAATTGTTCTTCCAAACTAATATAAGTTTTTAGCTGCTTTCCTCTAATCTGTTCTTAGTCGAAGCGCTGATATGTTCTGTTTTGTTCGAGTTCTTGTATTTTGTTATTACCAAAACTTAGTAAATTTTAGCCTTAACAATTTGACTAGAATACAAACGGTTATATTTGAAAAACCAAAATGGCTTTTTCCATGTCAAACATGTGGAATATTATATTAGACAAACATTGGAAGGAAAGAGAGTGTAATAGTACTATTTGTGATCAATGATTCAAGTATTAATAAGTGTTAGGATCAATCGCTTACCACTAGATCAAAAGCTATAGCTATTAGCCAAGGTGCAACTTTATTTCTTTAATGACAGCACAGAGTGCACCTATTATGTGTGTTGGGATCGGACTGTTAGGCCCATGAGTCTGAGTAGGATGCGTGTTGAATCTTTGTTTACAGATCAGAATCTTAATTTTGATTAACACAAAACCTGCTATTATTTTACTAACAGCTTAACTGAAGTGCGCAGGAAAATTAGAACCAGATCAGAAGCGAGCTGGTTCAGGTAAAAGCACTGCACAATAACAAGCTGCGTTGCGAAGATGAAGAGAAATGTATCAGCTCAGCAGCGAGCTGGAACAAAGACTGTAGCAGATCGAACCAAAAGCATATTGAGAAGATGTCCAAGATGGAACAGTAAGGGGACGCCCAAGCTGGTCTATTAAAGGATATCCAAGCTGGTACGATGAGAAGACGCCTGAGCTGGTCCAGCAGAGGATAACCAGATCTCAGAGGACATCAAAGCTGGTTCACCAGCTTGGAGCAAAAGCAGCTCAGAGTTTAGGAACCAGCTCAGAGAACAGTGAACAACTCAGAGACCAGCTGTGAGAGACCAGCTGAGCAGACCAGCTTAGACGAGCATAGCAGTTTATACACAAGCTTTTGTATTGTGTTAGTTCAAATTGGTTTGCATTGTCAACATCAAATACGCTGTTCACAGAGCTCAAAGTCAGTAATGGCTGCAAAGCATTTGATTAAAAGGAGCTTAAAGTCAACAAAGCCTGCAAAGCAGTACAGCTCAGAGTTTAGGAACCAGCTCAGAGAACAGTGAACAACTCAGAGACCAGCTGTGAGAGACCAGCTGAGCAGACCAGCTTAGACGAGCATAGCAGTTTATACACAAGCTTTTGTATTGTGTTAGTTCAAATTGGTTTGCATTGTCAACATCAAATACGCTGTTCACAGAGCTCAAAGTCAGTAATGGCTGCAAAGCATTTGATTAAAAGGAGCTTAAAGTCAACAAAGCCTGCAAAGCAGTAAATGACAAAGGACACATGTAAACGCTCAGAAATCCTAATCATGACTAGGGGGAAAACTTTATGTTAGCATGATTTCATGTCATTTATGTGATTATAGGATGATTTTATGCCTTACTTTGTGCATGTCATTTTACGGTACTGTTTGAGTTCCGGTAAGCGGGGACGAGACCGGAGACGACCAAATTGAAAATATTTTAAATGTTTTAGACCTTAGACATATTTTAAAGCAAAATTTATTATTTTATGCACCATTTCCAAAAAATGAAATTTTATGCACAGTTATTGAGGGCGACCCGTTTTTCGCCTATACGGGCTATTTTTATGAATTTTATTATACCTTTAAATTTGAGAGACCTTATATTACGAAAATTAGAGGCTTGAAGTCTGAACTTTAAGTATTTTTAAGCATTTTTTTATTTGAGGAGGGTTAGTTTTGGGAGTAAGCCTTTTATTTTAATTAAAACAAGTTAGAGGGGGTATTTTGTACACCTCTCATTCACTCACCTCCCACAATTTGGAAAATAACCTACTCCTCCTCCTCCATCAGCAGACTTCAGCCTCCTCCTCCCCCTAGGTGGTTGAATTTTCAGTTCTTTGGTTGGAATTCAAAGGTGTTTGGTCTAATCCATTGTCCTCCGCTCCGGTAACGCGTATCTCTACTCCTTTCTTCGATCAAGGCATGTTGTATTCTTCTTTTCTCACCATTTATATCATAATACACTGTTCTATAAAGGTTTTTCATTGACTCTTATGTGAATATTTTGGATCTTTACCTCTATGTTCATAGTTCATGCATGAGACTCATGGATTTTGACATGTTACGCTTTCTTGTCTTGAGGCTTCGGTCATGGAAATTTCCAGGGGTGTTGGCTCTGTTATAGGAGTTCCTAGGGGACTGATGGTGGTCTAGATGAAGGGAGGATAGTGGCTAAGGGTTCGAGCGAACCACTTCATGCAGTAGAAGTCGTGAGGGGCGCATCGCGCTGCTGGGCTGGTGCGTCCACTTGCAGAGGTTTGTTCTCCCTGGTCGGTCCATGGTTTGAGGTAAGGTCAGTCACATTAGAATCATTTGGATCTGGGGGTGGTCCAGCCGGAAGGGCTCCGGCATTGGTATCCGGAGTAGGGAGAACGAACGCGAAGACCAGCAGGTGGTCACGACGGCGCAGCATGGCTGGAGTGTCCACTTGCAGCGACCAGTTCTCCCTGGTTAGCCCGCGGTTTGAGCCAAGGTTGGTCACGTTAGAACCGTCTAGACCTGGTGGTGTTCCATACGGAAGGGCTTTGGCAGTGGTGGCCGGAGCAGGTATAACCGTCCCACAAAGTGGCTGCTGGTCGTAGCTGCACGTGAGGGGAGGCATGTGGTTGTTGGTTTAGGGTTTACTTTTGCTATGGTTCGGTCTAACTGAACCGGTTCGGGTGTTCGGTTGGACCGAATCGGTTCTTCGAGTCCCTAGTCAAATATTTTAAAATGGGGTCAAGTTATTTTAATTATGGACCTGTTATTTTTATTAATGTGTCAAAGGTTCAATTTTAAAGAAATTAGCCAGAATGTCAAAATTGAGTCAAACCTTTTTAAATAATTTAAGTTATGTTTAATTTTAAGTTCTTATTCAAAATTAGGGCTTTAGGGATTTTAATTGGAGTTAAAATTCATTTTTGGATTTTAATTTGGTCAAATCGGTCTTTTGGTCAAAATCGGCATTGGAGGTCAAAATTGATTTTAATTTCTTTTAAAGGTCAAAATCGATTTTAATAAGCCCCAATTAATTTTTAGAAATCAAAATTGATTTTAATTAATCTCTTTTAGTCTTGATTTTTAAGAAATCAAATATTTAAGAAAAAAGGCAAAAATGGGAAAAAAGCGGTGAACATTCGTTTCGGTCGTTTTTGGAGCGACGTTTGTTCTAGAAGTAGCGAGCCAGGCCCCGAAACCATTCCTTGACCGAGCCAAGAAAATGTTTAGGGCCATGAATATATATTTATTTATATACGTAGTATGTTATGTATTTGAGTATGAAATGTTTAAAGGAAATTAAATATATATTGATGAGCCAAGCCTTTTTAAATTTGCATGATTTTATGAAATGCATGCATCATGAAAGTTTGTGAAATGTTAAGGTATGAAAGGAAAATATTTTGAGGGATTGAAGTGAGGTGGGGCAAAATTTAATGATGGGAGTTAGCCGGGTATCCGGGCCCGAGGATCCCCTTGTTTTAATGTATGAGCTTATGGATCCATGTGTGACATCATAGTGAAGTGGCAGCACAGAGGTGTGACATATAGGGATCCCGAGGTAAGGTCGGGTGAACCACACCACCGCGTACGTTGGTTTGTAGATTGATCAATCGATTATGGCTCACACTTCATGGATACGACTCGCATGTTCTTTTAAGTTATGTTATGCTTATGCCATGCCTTAATATATATATGTTATACGATGAGGTTATGTATGACTGCATTATGATTAAATGTTTAAGATCTTTCACGCACGCATGTCATGAAATTATGTTCCTATACGTATGTGTCTGTATGTGGTTTTATTATATGTACTTTGTTATTATCGGATAGAGCATGCTAGGCCTTTAGGCTCACTAGGTTTAAATGGTGCAGGTGAGCATGATGCTGATTTTATTCCGACCGGCGGTGAGGACGTCTGATGCTCCGCTGCGGCTGTTACCCCGTGACCACTCAGTTATTTTATGCCATTGCTTTTAAACATGTTCAGTTTTCCGCAACATTTTTAAATACTCTGATTTTTTTTATGCTAGCTTGTGCGATGTGGATTGGGAATACTTTGCAGTTAGTTTTAAACGAATATTGAGATGATATTTTCAAATGCTTTAAGTTATGGTTTTTATTTATAGCTTTTATTAAATGTTTATTCCACATCTGCTTTTAAAAAAAAATTTAAGAAGTTTAGTACGTTTCAACATGGTATCAGAGCGGTGGTTCTGGTGGGGTACTAGCCTGCTGCATGGAGCTCGGAAGTCGCACTTCCAGTATGTGAGTTTTATTTTAGTATTTATGTTTATTTTTGCATGATGCTTGTTTTAGCCTTGCATGAGTTTTGGCCTTAGGGTTTTAAAATAGACGCTTAGTCATGCACTTAGATTTACGTGATAAGGTTTTGGTGTATTAGTATGCCCCCAGACGTGCTAGAGATCAGCAAGATGATGATGCACCTCCTCCTCACCACCACAGTTGATGCCTTATGAGAGGGCTAGCGTGGGCATGCTAGCCGGGATCACCAGGATCCTAGAGAGGCAGTCGGAGCGTTCTGGAAGTCGCATGAGGAGGACGTGGCTGAGAGGTTCCGCAATCAGGGACCTAAGGAATTTTCCGGGACTTCAGATTCGTTAGTTGTCGAGTTGGACCTAAGTAGAACTGTTAGATCTTCTAGGACTTGCCTTTAGAACTTTGACGGATAGGACTAGCGAACTTAGAACTGTTTTAGGTATCTAAACTGCTCTTGGGATCTAGTATGACCGTAAACGCATACCTGTGTGACGTTATGTTTTAGGTGAGATTCGTGTGCTTGGTGTCACTACCCTTACATTACTAGACTCAGGGGCGACCCACTCGTTTATTTCGGGTGCGTTCACGCAGAGGATGGGTATTACACCGGAGAGCTTGGGTATGGCTCTCGCAGTGACGGTCCCGTTAGGAGAGGAGCTAAGGACGAACAGAGTGGTTCAGGGATTGACGATGATGTTCCAGGATCATGCAGTCCAAGCAGATTTAGTTATGTTTCTGATGTCGGGATTCGATCTCATCCTAGGCATGGATTGGTTGACGGAGTTTGGAGCGGTGATTGACTTCCAGCGGAGGTCAGTTACGATCAAGCCACCAGGGCAAGAGGCTTTTGTTTTTGAGGCGATTAGGAGACAGCGGAAGCCCAGATTCATGTCCTTCTTACAGGCCAGGAAGCTAGTTGAGCCCGGATGTCAGGCGTTCTTGGCCAGTGTTACTGCTTCAGGAGATTCAGCAGGCCCTTCGTTGTCTGATGTGGAGGTAGTCAGGGACTTCGCAGATGTTTTCCCCGACGATGTCACAGGAGTTCCACCAGAGAGAGAGGTGGAGTTTTCTATTGAGCTGGTTCCAGGTACAGTGCCTATCTCTAAGGCACCGTATCGTTTAGCTCCTACCGAGATGAAGGAATTGAAGGAGCAGATTCAGGAGTTGCTTGACAAGGGGTTCATTCGCCCTAGTTTTTCTCCATGGGGCGCGCCAGTTCTGTTTGTGAAGAAGAAGGATGGTAGCATGAGGTTGTGTATTGACTACCGGGAGTTGAACAGAGTTACCATGAAGAACAGATATCCACTCCCGATGATAGAGGACTTATTTGATCAGTTACAGGGAGCTACGGTGTTCTCAAAGATCGATTTGAGATCTGGCTACCATCAGCTGAGAGTTAGAGAGGAGGACGAGTCCAAGACTGCTTTTTGGACACGCTACGACCACTACGAGTTCTTGGTGATGCCGTTTGGCCTGAAAAACGCCCCAGCGATTTTCACGGATTTGATGAACAGGGTATTCAGGCAGTATCTAGACCAGTTCATCATTGTGTTTATCGACGATATTCTGATTTATTCGAGGGCTTTGAGGATCATAGGCAGCACGTGCAGACGGCTTTACAGACTTTGAGGGAGAACAAGTTATACGCCAAGTTCAGCAAGTGTGAGTTTTGCCTAGAGCAGGTGGCTTTCTTAGGGCATATTGTGTCGAGAGATGGGATTTCTGTTGACCCATCAAAAGTAGAGGCAGTGCAGAACTGGGGGATTCCGAAGAATGCAGCGGAGATTCGTAGTTTCTTGGGCTTGGTAGGTTATTATCTCAAATTCATCAAGGGCTTCTCCTCTATTTCAGTGCCCTTGACAGCCTTGACCAAGAAAAATGCGAAGTATGTGTGGAGTACCGACTGTCAGAGGAGCTTTGATCAGCTGAAGGAGACCCTTACTTCAGCACCAGTATTAGCTATGCCAGTGGACCACGAGGAGTTTGTGGTTTATACAGATGCTTCTCTGAGAGGTTTAGGTGAAATTATGATGCAGGGAGGTAAGGTTATTGCGTATGCGTCGAGACAGCTGAAGAGTTATGAGCAGAACTATCCGACGCACGATCTGGAGTTTGCAGCAGTAGTGTTCGCACTGAAGATTTGGAGACACTATTTGTACGATGAGAAGTGTCAGATTTCACCGAACATAAGAGCCTCAAGTACTTCTTCACTCAGAAGGAGCTGAATATGAGGAAGCGCAGATGGCTAGAGTTAGTGAAGGACTATGACTGTGACATTAGCTACCATCCGGATAAGGCTAATGTGGTAGCTGACGCTTTGAGCAGAAGACTTCAGTGGTAGCCTGTTTATCGATGGAGTGACCACTACAGACCGAGATTCGGAGATTCGGATTGGAGTTTTATTCAGGGGGCTGTGCGCCTAGCCTCGCAACGCTCACAGTTCAGCCGACTCTTCGAGATCGGATTAGGGACGGCCAGACTGCAGATGAGCAGTTACAGCAGTGGAGACAGAGAGACGAGGCTAGAGGACGAGGTTTGTACACAGTCGAGAATGGGATTACTCGTTTCAGGGGTCGCATGTGGGTACCCAATACTGAGCAGTTGAGAGCTGAGATCTTATCAGAGGCCCATGCATCGACGTATTCCATTCACCCAGGGAGTATGAAGATGTACAGGGATTTGCAGACACTTTACTGGTGTCCGGGGATGAAGAGAGATATCGGATGATTGTGTCAGAGTGTTTGACCTGTCAGCAGGTCAAGGCAGAGCACCAGCGACCAGCAGGGTTGCTACAGCCACTCCCTATCCCTGAGTGGAAATGGGAGAACATCACGATGGATTTTGTGGTTGGTTTACCCAGGAGTCCTAGAGGCTTTACGGCAATTTGGATGATTGTGGATCGACTCACCAAGTCCGCACACTTACTACCGATGAAGTCCACTTTCACATTGACACAGTACGCAGAGCTATACATTAGAGAGATTGTCAGGCTGCATGGCATACCAGTCTCTATTGTGTCAGATAGGGATTCCAGGTTTACTTCTGCATTTTGGAGGAGCTTGCACCCTGCATTGGGGACCAAGCTATCATTCAGTACGGCTTTTCACCCGCAGACAGACTGTCAGTCGGAGAGAGTCATCCAGATTCTAGAGGACTACTGAGAGTCTGCGTGATAGATTTTCAGGGTACGTGGGATTCTAGGTTGCCCTTAGTAGAGTTCATGTACAATAACAATTTTCAGGCATCGATTGGGATGGCTCCTTATGAGGCTTTGTACGGGAGGAGGTGTAGGTCTCCCGTGCAATGGGACGAGGTTGGCGAGAGGATTTTGACTGGACCAGAGATGGTACAACAGAGCAGATATCGTGACCAGGATATGAGATCGGATGAGGACAGCTCAGAGTCGTCAAAAGAGTTATGCCGATCGTAGACGACGAGATCTGGAGTTGGCAGTAGGGGACCATGTATTTGTGAGGATATC
>KV006386.1:69602-82036 GCA_001598015.1 Dorcoceras hygrometricum
TCCACCGTCTTCGGATGTCCTCCCACTAAATCTAGTAACTTTACATTTAAATTTACTATGACAAATAAGGGATACATTTATCAAGGGGTGGGAACGGGCCACAAACAGGCCCACTTTAAATGATAATCAAAATATATTAAAAAACCGAAATCATTCAAACCCTATTGCATACACCTAACACATTGGGCACGGCTCTCGATCACCCCAATCATGCAATTAATCTAATTAACATGCATAATTTAAATAATCTAATTATTTATCGTAAAATCATATTCTGATTACGAAATCGTATTTTATAATAAAATCGTATTTTGCCGATAAAAACAAATTTTAATCAACAATATCATATTTCATTATAAAATTATATTTCATAATTAAAATCACATTTTACTAATTTTAATTGTATCATATTGGGCTTAAAACAATTCTAGGCCCAAAAACTTAAAATTTCAAAATCGATCAAAACCGGGCCCGATATCGCATACCGGCCCGAAAACTTCACGGGCTGCCCGGGACAGGCCCGAACTAAACCCTAGAAGAAATTAGACCAGCCGTCACGACATCGCCGGAGCATCGCCGGAGCCGCGGCCGGCGACGGCGGCGCCACCACCACGAAGATCGCGGCGGCAGCGCACGACGCAGCGCGCAACGTCGCGCGGCCAGCGGGCATTGCGCGCAACCAGCGCGCCGCAAGCGTCGCACTCCATGCCGGCCAACGTCGCGGAGGAGAACGCCCAGCGTCGGCCAGTAGCATGCGAAGGAGGCGGCAGATTGTGCAACATTTGCGCGAGGCGGCGCGACCAGCGCGCGCATCCATCCACCAGCGTCCGGCCACGACTCGCAGCAGCGGCGCCAAGCGTCGCCCATCTTCCAGCCGCCATCGCACGCAACTGATCGGCCAGCGTGTGGCCAACGATTGCGAAGGAGGCGCCTGGACAAGGCCAACGTCGCGCGCATGCGGCCATCGCGTCGAGTGGAGCGCCGCCGCCCATGGCGGCGGCCGGAGGCCAGTCTCAAAATTCTTGATTTTCAATCTGAAAAATTAAGGTTAGATACAATTATGGCAATTTGTATGATCAGATCCGAAAAACACTGGCTCTGATACCACTGTCGGGGATCCGGATCCGCCCCCCGGCTAGGCAGCGGAAGAACAGAAAATAAATTCCGGGAGACGATCAATACGAAAAATTGAATTCATAATTCGACATTCATAGGGTGTTCAAAACCACTACCTTGCTGGCACTGGTGCCTGGCTCCAACCGTAGTTACAATAACGTCGGCTCTTCTCGGTAGATTGCGGTAGATATCGCCAATCCGGTCCATGACCAGAAACGAGACTCCTTCATCAGCCTGCACTAGAAGGACTGACGAGATCAGCACGAACGGATTCTCCTCGTCGAATTGGCCGGAAACAATTTTTCGACGAAGACGGGCGGCGACGGCGGCGGCGGCGTATGTGGAGAGGAGGGGAGGCGGCTATTTAGTGCTAGGGTTTTTCTAATGATATTGAGTTAATTAAGTCTAGGTCTACCTTAAGTAGACTTGGAGATGGATTTGGATCCGGCCCAACGGGCCCGGGTCCAACGGATGAACATTCGGTTCATCCCCATCACCGAGACTTCATCGTAACTCCGATTGCCGATCAGATCGGACCA
Organism: Dorcoceras hygrometricum; assembly: GCA_001598015.1. Taxonomy (NCBI): domain Eukaryota; kingdom Viridiplantae; phylum Streptophyta; class Magnoliopsida; order Lamiales; family Gesneriaceae; genus Dorcoceras; species Dorcoceras hygrometricum. The sequence goes on from KV006386.1 coordinate 71,258, forward strand.
ATCGACTCAGTTTTCAAAACTGAATACTATGATCTGAAAAACCATTTTTCAGAACCCCAGTGCAAAATGACCGTTTTGCCCCTCAACAGCGGGAAACCTCGGTTTGACCCCTGTTGACTTTTAGGAAGTCGCACTTCCCGAAATCCTCTTCTCGTGCTCAACACATTGAGCTGATTATCCATGTGGGAATCTCGAATCCAGTACTTGTGTGACCCTCAATGGTTCAGGGATACAGCTAGCCATGGGCCCACAACCATTGTGGCTCCGGAATCACAATTCCGGACTTGCCCAACGGATCATGGTAAGAGCGTCTAGCAACATCGCCCCATGATCCCCTAGGTATCACTGATAGTGCCTGCAAGAACCAGTTGGTCGTGGTTAGCGTACTGTACGGTCCTTTCAATCCATATATCCCGATCAGATCAACGACCATTGGTAAATCGAGAGTCGCTATAGATCCGATAGCTATGCATACATCTTGGAGATCGAATAGTGACATCACGAGTGTAACTAGGTAAATACATTTACCTAAAACACTTCTAGTACTCTGGCCAGAGATTTATACACTATTATCTCCTCAGATAGCATAGGATATCCACGCATGTCTACGAGCGGTGAATCCTCGACAACGATGCATCGACTCCTACATACATCGGGGTCTCACCGGAGGGTAGTTCGATAGATCACCAGGTCACTATCTATCTGCATGATCAGAACATCACAATGTTCCCTACCAATGAAACATGGTACTTCGCATCGCAGATACTAGTCTCGAACTCGGGCGGCCTTATCCTCATTTTGACGGCCCAATCGAGAACATGTTCAGAATACACAGCAACTATTAGATGTGTTTCATGATAGCCGTCATACCCACTATCACATCTAACATACGCTTTAGTGTATTCTAGGTCTTTACTCAACGCAATTGTAAATCATTACACACATAATGAAAGTAAAGAACGCCATATAAAAGAATACGAATATCATATATAATGACTGTTTCATACAAGAGTCTATAAACCCACACGCCACAAGTTGGCTAGTTGGGCATCTACTCTAACATCCTCGACTGTGTACAAACCTCATCCTCTAGCCTCGTCTCTCTATCTGCACTGCTGTAACTGCTCATCTGCGCCCTGGCCGTCCCTAATCCGATCTCAAAGAGTCGGCCGAACTGGGAGTGCTGCGAGGCTAGGTGCGCAGCCTCCTGAATAAAACTCCAACCCAAATCTCTGAATCTCGGTCTACGGTGGTCGCTCAACTGATAAACATGCCACCAATGACGTCTTCCGGCTCAAAGCTTCTGCTACCACATTAGCCTTACCCGGATGTTAGATAATGTCACAGTCATAGTCATTCACCAACTCTAGCCATCTGCGCTGCCTCATATTCAGCTCCTTTTGGGTGAAGAAGTACTTGAGGCTCTTATGGTCGGTGAAAATCTGACACTTCTCGCCGTACAAATAGTGTCTCCAAATCTTCAGTGTGAACACTACTGCTGCAAGCTCCAGATCATGCGCCGGATAGTTCTGCTCATAACTCTGCAGCTGTCTCGATGCATACGCAATAACCTTACCACCCTGCATCAGAACTGCACCCAAACCTCTCAAAGAAGTATCGGTATAAACCACAAACTCCTCGTGGTCCACTGGCATAGCTAATACTGGTGCTGAAGTAAGGGCCTCCTTCGGCTGATCAAAGCTCCTCTGACAGTCGGTACTCCACACATACTTCGCATTCTTCTTGGTTAAGGCTGTCAAGGGCACTGAAATAGAGGATAAGCCCTTGATGAATTTGCGATAATAACCTGCCAAACCCAAGAAACTACGAATCTCTGCTGCATTCTTCGGAATCCCCCAGTTATGCACTGCCTTCACTTTCGATGGGTCAACAGAAATCCCATCTCTCGACACAATGTGCCCTAAGAAAGCCACCTGCTCCAGCCAAAACTCGCACTTGCTGAACTTGGCGTATAACTTATGCTCCCTCAAAGTCTGTAAAACCGTCAGCAAGTGCTGCCTATGCTCCTCAAAGCTCCTCGAATAGATCAGAATATCGTCGATGAACACAATGATGAACTGGTCTAGATACTGCCTGAATACCCTGTTCATCAGATCCATGAAAATCGCTGGGGCGTTCGTCAGACCAAACGGCATCACCAAGAACTCGTAGTGGCCGTAGCGTGTCCTAAATGCAGTCTTGGACACGTCCTCCTCTCTAACTCTCAGCTGATGATAGCCAGATCTCAGATCAATCTTCGAGAACACTGAAGCTCCCTGCAACTGATCGAATAAATCCTATCCTCGGGAGTGGATATCTGTTCTTCACGGTAACTCTGTTCAACTCCCGGTAGTCAATACACAAACTCATGCTACCATCCTTCTTCTTTACAAACATAACTGGCGCACCCCATGGAGAAAAACTAGGGCGAATGAACCCCTTATCCAACAACTCCTGAATCTGCTCCTTAAGCTCCTTCATCTCGGTAGGAGCCAAACGATACGGTGCCTTAGAGATAGGCACTGTACCTGGCATCAGCTCGATAGAAAACTCCTCCTCTCTCTCTGGTGGAACTCCTGCGACATCATTGGGGAAAACATCTAAGAAATCCCTGGCTACCTCCACATCAGACAACGAATGGCCTACTAAATCTCCTGAAGCAGTAACACTGGACAAGAACGCCTGACATCCGTACTCGACTAGCTTCCTGGCCTGTAAGAACGATATGAATCTGGGCTTCCGCGGCCTCCTAGCTGCCTCAAATAAGAAGGCCTCCTGCCCTGGGGGTCTGATAGAAACTGTCCGCCTCTGAAAATCAATCACTGCTCTGAAATCTGTCAGCCAATCCATTCCTAGGATGAGATCGAATCCCGAAATCGGCAATACCACTAAATCTGCTTGGACTGTATGATCCTGGAACATCATCGTAAATCCCTAAACCACGCTGGTTGTCGTCAACTCCTCTCCTGACGGGACCGTCACTGCGAGAGCCATACCCAAGCTCTCCGATGTAATACCCATCCTCTGCGTGAACGCACTCAAAATAAACGAGTGGGACGCCCCTGAGTCTAGTAATTCAAGGGTAGTAACACCAAGCACACGAATCTCGCCTGAAACGGACACAACACACAGGAACGCGTTACAGTTAAACTAGGTCTCGACAAGTAGTTCAGATGCCTAACACATATTCTATGTTAGCTAGCCCTAGTGTCCAAGATCGCATAGAAGTCCTAGAAGGCATACAGTTCCACTAAGTTCAACCAGTCTAAGGCATGAATCTCCTAGTAGTGTTCTACTCAGCATGCAATCTGGTTACAATAAACACTAAACTCAAAAATCATAGAAATGGCGGAAATCTTAAAGAGAAATACCCGTAAGTAAGGTAGTATCCGGGTCTGCCGCCTCTGCCCGCATCACAAAGACACGACCCGTGGTCTGTCTCTTCTTCGGGCAATCCCTGGAAATGTGTCCCGATTCCTTGCGATGAAAGCACTTCCCTGATCCTGCCATGCACGGTCCGGGATGTTTCTTGTTTCACTCCTTGCAGGTCGAATATCCTCCGGGCTTAGGGGCGCTGGCCCCCTGCTGTTGTGGCCTCTGCTAGCCCTGTGGTCTATACTGCTGCTGTCCTTGCTGAGTTGGGCCCTTAGAAGGCCCCTGAAACGGTCTCTTCGCTGGAGGATGTGAAGACTGGCCCCTGACGGGCGGCTGCATCTGCCTCTTCCTCTGATAGTCCTCCCTCATGTCCTTCTGGCCCCTCTCGGACCGGTAAGCCCTGTTCACTGCCGCCATATAGGTCTCCACGTCCGCCATGTTGACATCGTGGCGAATGTTCGGTCGCAGTCCATCAGTAAACTGCCTCAGCTTCTCACTCTCTATGGTAGCAATCGCGGGCACAAAGGGACATCCCCGCTCAAACTGCTGAACATACTCTACAACAGACTTGTCTCCCTGACGGAGACTCATAGACTCCTAAATCAGCTGGCTTCGGGCATCCACAGTAAAGTACTTCTCAAAGAAGACCTTCTTGAACTCTCCCCACGTCAAGCTCTCCAGATGTAGTCCAACCTCTGTGCCCTTACACCAAAGAGCGGCATCTGCCTTCAGCATAAAAATCGCACAACGGACCTTGTCGGCGTCCGTCAGACCCATGAAATCATAGATAGTCTCCATGGATCGGATCCACTCCTCAGCAACGAGTGGGTCGGTGGTACCGGCGAACTCCTTAGGCCCCTGCTTGCGGAACCTCTCAGCAATATCTTCCTCATGCGACTTCCCGGGTCGCTCCGTCTGACGCTCCAATAGCCTAGTAATCCCGGCTAACATCTCCACGTTAGCCCTCTCAAACGGCGTCAGTCTGGGGGTGGTGGAGGAGGAGGAGGAAAGTCGTCATCCTACTGATGCTCTCTATTGCGACGGGGAGGCATTGTTCTAGTACACCAAAACCTTATAACGTAAATCTAAGTGCATGACTAGGCGTCTAACTCTTAAAATCTAAGGTAAAGATAACATGCAGCATGCAACATAAACATAAATCATAAAATAAAACTCACAGACTGGCAGTGCGACTTCCGAGCTCCACGCAGCAGGCTACTACCCCAACAGAACCACCGCTCTGATACCAAGTTGAAACATACTAAACCTCTAAAAAAAATTTTTTTTTGAAAGCCGATGTGGAATAAACATTTAATAAAAGCTATAAATAAAAACATAACTTAAAGCATTTAAAAAGGTAACATCTCAACGCCCGTTAACACTAACTGCAAAATATCCTCAATCCACATCTCACAAGCTAACATAAAAATCAGAGTATTCAAAACTGTTTGCGGAAAGCTGAACATGTCTAAAAGCAATGACATAAAATAAATGAGTGGTCACGGGGTAACAGCCGCAGCTGTCAGGCCCCGTGCTAGTCACTCAAATATAATAGCACAATTAAGCACATAATCACGGAAGCGTAAAATCGGGCTTAAAAATTTTCGAAATATAATTGGGCCTGAACTTAAAACATCATTCAAAATATTCATAATCAAAATAAGAGTTAACTCAAACTCCAACAATCAGGTAACAACAGTATTCAATTCAAAATACAGATCTCCAAATACAATAAAACACAGGGCATCCCCCGGTTCAATACATATCATAAATATTGGGACTCAAGAAAACGGGGATCAACCAGCTGAACCTCCACTCTGTCCATCTTGGTTACCTGAAGATCCTGCAAATGGGTAACACATACCCAAACAACACAAAGCAGGAAAACAAATACGAGGTCAAGCCTCAGTACGAAGAGCTATCAAAACAGATAATCATGCAACATGCCATAATCGATGCTATGAAATGCATGAGGGCTATCAAGGATCGGATAGCTAGACCAGTGTATCAACTGGCAATCATCTCAGTCAAGCCTCTATACCACGCACAGCCAATCAGCCGGTGGAAATCATCGGTCCGTGATCATCGGGGTCCGTCAGCCCATCACAGCTCGGTGGTAGACACTCGAATCCGATAGTCACCACTCCGATAACGTTGGACTTTTCGGGCACGACACATCTGTCGGACAGTCACAACGTGGCTCTCAATCATGTCATCAATCAATCTGTCAATCAGGCTCAATATGTATGCATGTATGCCAATCAATATTCAATTCATAATGCATACTATTCAATTCAAATGCATACAATTCACAGTACATGAAACAAGACATATAATCAATCAATTCATCAAGCTTGCCTCACGTAAACACATAACAGCAATTCATAACCCGAATTATAGCCATGCTCAAAGCTGTAAAATCCTCTAAATTCGTACTTTCAATCAACTGAATTCTACCTCAACAGATCTTACAAAGGCACGGCACAACAACTGAAGCAAATCAGCTTCCTTCTGCTACTGCAATCACGGCAGAAACTCCCTGGAACTCAAATCTGTATCAGGTATCTAACAATCAGATAATTTTGAACTCAACATCTAAAGTTCTGAGGTCCAGTAGCATAATTCAACTACCTAATACTACAGAATACTCTTCAACTCCTAAACGAGGCTTAAACTTGGCAAGGAATCACTTACCCAAAAGCGCACAACACCCAAAGAATGCTCTGCCAGATTTCTCCAGAATTCTTCGCACACCAGCAGCTTCACGCTCTATTCCACAATTCGTTCTACAGCCTCTAATGGGTAGCAATCGAAAGAGCTAGGCAAGGTGAACTCAGCGCCACTAAAATCACCCACAACCAAGGCTGGAATCGGCAGAAATCGACGAGAGAAATGTTCGAATGAACAGTGTCGATCGAGGGTTTCAACAGAGAAGAGGATAAGAAATATCGGGTGTAAAATGTTCTAAGTCTTGATCAACACTTCTATATATATAACCCTTAAATCCAACAGCTGCTGTTTGAAAAATAACCAGACGACGGGAACAGTAGATATCTGCCAACAGAAACCAGTCGTTGCCCACAACAAAACCAGACGCAACAACCAGTCGTTGCATTCTGAAGGAACATCCAAAACGACACCGTTCCAATCAAACAAAATGACGCCGCAGCGCTCCACCAGCTGACAACAGATATCTCTTAAAACGACCCAGACGCAAGCGTAACCAACAAAACGACGTCGCATGGCCTACGTCATCCTATCTGTCAACATATACCTCTCGACTGGATAAACAATGCAACAGATCCCTCGCTACTGGTACCAGACGCAATACCAAAACGCAGAGTTTCCACTTAACCAAACGACGTCGCTTCTTATCAGCGACTGGTTCTTCAAACCAAACACGTGTCGCTTCCTCGATCACTCTCACAATTGCGCGCTTGCTGCCAGCAGCAACCATCACAAGCGCAACTACTTCCAGGCATAACACAAGACGTCACGCTCACGTCATCTCTGCTGATTTTCAAAATTCACCAGACGTGAGCTACAGTACTATTGACCCGCGTTTACTTTCACTACAGGAGCTTGCTGCTGACAAACTTCGCCAAAAATTCGCTACGTCTGCTTCGTATACTAGCGTTGTGTCTGATTTCTAACACTTAGAGAAATTCGACAACCCAAAAGCCCATGACTAATCCTACGAAACTGATTAATCACAATTCTAATTTCTCAATCCTCACATTCTCCCCACCTTAAGAGATTTCGTCCTCGAAATCAAAGGCAAACTCAGGGAAAATTCAATCAATTCCTCACAAAAACAGAAAGCAAAACAGAAATTCATCTGATACAAGGCCATAAGTTCAAGATAACTGGACAACCAACAGATAAAAACTAGGGAAACACAACCAGAAACCGAAATCTAAAACAACACTCTACTCAAATAGATGCAGCCACTCTCGCTGCATCTTCTCTTCCGGTTCCCAAGTTGCTTGTTCTCTGCCATGCTTGCTCCATTGGACCATCACCAATGGAACTACTTTGTTCCTTAGTTTCTTCTCCTTCCTATCCAAAATCTGGACTGGATATTCAACATAACTCAAGGCGGAATCCAGCTTTGTCGGTTCTCAACACATGGGACGGATCTGGCTCATATTTCCTCAACATTGACACATGAAAAATATCATTCATCGCTGCCAACTCATCAGGCAGTCTCAATCGATAAGCCAACTGTCCAATCCTCTCAATAATCTCAAAGGGACCAACGAATCTAGGAGCTAATTTGACCTTTAAATCTAAATCTCATCACACTCTTAGAAAGGAGTAAACTTTGAGAAATACTTCCTCTCAATAATCTCAAAGGGACCAACGAATCTAGGAGCTAATTTGCCTTTAAATCTAAATCTCATCACACTCTTGAAAGGAGAAACTTTGAGAAATACTCGATCGCCAACCTCAAACTCCAAAGGTCTGCGTCTTCTGTTAGCATAGCTGGTAAATCTATCTTGTGCAGCCTTCATTCTACTCCGAATCAAATCAATCTGATCTTTCATGTGCTGCACAAATTCAGGGGTAGAAAGCTGTCTCTCACCAACTTCTTCCCAACAAATCGGAGATCTGCATTTTCGACCATACAAAGCTTCAAATGGAGCCATCCCGATAGTCACCTGGTAGCTGTTGTTATACGAAAACTCAACCAATGACAAAGAATCCTGCCAGACACCACTGAAATCCATCACAACTGCTCACAGTATATCCTCTAAAGTCTGGATAGTTCGCTCAGACTGACCATCTATCTGTGGGTGATAGGCTGTACTCATAGCCAATCTCGAACCCATCACTGCCTGCAAGCTCTTCCAAAATCGGGAAGTGAATCTTGGATCTCTGTCAGACACTATCGAAACAGGCACTCCATGCAATCTAACCACATGGTCGATATACAGCTTCACCATTTTCTTCATTGAACACCTCACGTCATAGGCAAAGAAATGGGCTTACTTCGAAAGTCTATCAATCACCACCTAAACCGCATCACATCCCCTACTCGACCGAGGTAAGTGAGTCACAAAATCCATGGAGATGTGCTCCCAATTCCATTGGGGCACCTCCAAACTCTGTAGCAATCCACCAGGTCTCATTCTCTCAGCCTTGACCTGCTGGAAATTCAGACATCTAGCAACAAAACCAGAAATGTCGCTCTTCATGCCTTCCCACCAGTAGTGAGATTTCAAGGCATGGTACATCTTTCTCTCGCCCGGATGCACACTGTACTGACTACAATGTGCTTCATTCATGATGGTCTCTTTCAAATCGATCAAGTTCGGAACCACCAATCTTCCTCGAAATCTCAGACATCCATCCGAAGAAACAGAGAAATCATCAGACTGACCACTTCGGGCTTTAATCTTCGACTCATGAACATAAGGATCAGTCCTCTGCGCCTCCCTGATGTCACTCACAATCTGCGGTTCTACTTGAATCGAAGAAACCATAAAGTACTGATCACCCGGCTGGAAACTCCAACCAGAAGTACTCAACTACTCATAGACTTTAGAGACACTAAAAGATGAAAGCATCGCAGGCTGGTCCTTCCTACTCAAAGCATCTGCTACTGAGTTCATCCGCCTAGGCTGATACTGAATCTCACAGTTAAAGTCCTTGAGCAATTCCATCCATCGTCGTTGCCTCATATTCAAATCAGACTGCGTGAAGATATATTTCAGACTCTTGTGGTCGGTGTACACCACAAATTCTTCACCATACAGATAATGTCGCCAAATATTCAAGGCAAACACTATCGCAGCCAACTCCAAATCATGAATAGGGTATCTCGTCTCGTGAGGCTTCAACTGTCGAGACGCATAAGCAACCACGTACCCGTTCTGCATCAGCACACATCCTAAACCATTGAGAGAAGCATCGGAGCACACAACGAATCCTCCGGATCCAGACGGTAGAGCCAAAACAGAATCAGTAGTCAACTTTTCCTTCAACGTCTGAAAACTATACTCGCACTCATCAGTCCAAACGAACTTCCGATCCTTCTGAGTCAATTGAGCCAGTGGCCTGGCTATCGAAGAGAACTTCTCGATAAAACGCCTGTAATAGCCAGCCAATCCCAAGAAGCTACGGATCTTGGAAACGTTCCTAGGTTTCTCCCAGTTAAGAACTGCTTCGACCTTACTCGGATCTACCAAAATCCCTTGCGCCGATATCACATGACCCAAAAAGACAATTCGATCAAGCCAAAATTCACACTTGCTGAACTTGGCATACAATTGCGAGTTTCTCAATCTCTGCAACACCAATCTGAGGTGCTCCTTATGCTCTCTCATGCTCCTCGAGTACACTATGATGTCATCTATGAAGACGATCACGAACCGATCGATATACTCACTAAAGACGCAATTCATCAAATCCATGAAAACAGCTGGGGCATTCGTCAACCCGAACGGCATGACCAGAAACTCATAATTCCCATAACGAGTCCGGAAAGCTGTCTTCGCCACATCAGCGTCCCTAATTCGCAACTGGTTATAACCAGAGCGCAAATCAAACTTCGGGTAAACGACCGATTCCTGCAACTGATCGAACAAGTCATCAATCCTCGGCAAAGGATACTTGTTCTTCACCATTGCTTTATTCAACTGTCGGAAGTCCACGCACATCCTCATAGACCCATCCTTCTTCTTCACAAAAAGAATCGGAGCTCCCCAAGGCGACATACTCGGTCTGATGAATCCTTTCTCCAAGAGGTCTCTCAACTGATCCTTCAGCTCTTTCAACTCTACGGGCGCCAACCGATACGGAGCTCTAGAAATCGGGGCGGTACCGGGCACCAACTCTATTCTTAAATCGATGTCACGTCTTGGAGTAAATCCAGGAATCTCATCTGGAAACACGTCGGGAAACTCTCGTACGATCGGAATATCGCTCAACTCCAATCGCTGCTCTTGGGAAATGTCCAGTGCGTAAATCATGAATCCAGCATTATCCAGTGATAACAGGCTAAACATCTCTGTTAGGATCAAGCGCTTACCACTAGGCCAAAAGCTATAGCTGTTAGCCAAGGCGCAACTTTATTTCCTTATAATGTGGTAGCGCAGAGTGCACCTATTGTTAGAGTAGATGCCCAACTAGACAACTTGTGGCGTGTGGGTTTATAGACTCTTGTATATAACAATCTTTATATATGATATTCGCATTTATTATATGGCGTTCTTTAATTTCATTGTGTGTATGATGATTTACAATTGCGTTGAGTAAAGACCTAGAATACACTAAAGTGTATGTTAGATGTGATAGTGGGTATGACGGCTATCATGAAACACATCTAATAGTCACTGTGTATTCTGAACTGTTCCTAGTCGATTGGGCCGTCAAAATGAGGATAAGGCCGCCCGAGCTAGA
>KV006386.1:92823-104218 GCA_001598015.1 Dorcoceras hygrometricum
ATGCTCTGAGTGTCACGAGCCGCTACCAGGCCAACCCCGGCCAATTGCATTGGAAGGCCGTGAAGGATATTCTTAAGTACTTACGAAGGACTAAGAATATGTTCATGGTCTACGGGGGTGGTGAACTGAAACTTGAAGGCTACACTGATTCTATCTTCTAGTGTGACGTGGATGATTCGAAATCAACCTCTGGATTTGTATTCATGCTCAATGGTGGTGCTGTCTCTTGGAAGAGTTCCAAGCAAGACACCATCACGGATTCAACCACTGAGGCTGAGTACATTGCAGCATCAGCTGCTGCTAAGGAGGCCGTTTATAAGGAATTTCGTCCAAGAGTTGGGCGTCATTCCTAATGGAGTTGGTCCAGTCCCGGTGTATTGTGACAACACGGGTGCCGTTTTGCAAGCAAAGGAGCCTAGGTCTCACCAAAGATCCAAACACATACTGAGGAAATACCACATAATCCGGGATATTGTGGCTAGAGGGGGCATAGCAGTTGAGAGAGTCGCCTCTGCGGACAACGTTGCTGATCCACTTACGAAGCCCTTGCCTGGACCGTTGTTTGAAAAACATCGCGAAACAATGGGACTGCGTCTGATGAGTAGTTGGCTTTAGGGCAAGTGGGAGATTGTTAGAGTAGATGCCCAACTAGCCAACTTGTGGCGTGTGGGTTTATAGACTCTTGTATATAACAATATTTATATATGATATTCGCATTTATTATATGGCGTTCTTTACTTTCATTGTGTGTATGATGATTTACAATTGCGATGAGTAAAGACCTAGAATACACTAAAGTGTATGTTAGATGTGATAGTGGGTATGACGGCTATCATGAAACACATCTAATAGTCACTGTGTATTCTGAACTGTTCCTAGTCGATTGGGCCGTCAAAATGAGGATAAGGCCGCCCGAGTTCGAGACTAGTATCTGCGATGCGAAGTACCATGTTTCATTGGTAGGGAGCATTGTGATGTTCTGAGCATGCAGATAGATAGTGACCTGGTGATCTATCGAACTACCCTCCTTCTGACTTTCCAAGTGGTTACCATTTGTCGAGTGGATAAGTCCGAGGTCTTGGTTGTACTAATTAGTCCTCACGACTCGAAACGTCATTGAGACTCTACATGATAGGCGTCTCACTTTGACCCGTTTTCCGACTCACTTGGGGTCATAAGGCGTCGGGATTGGATGAGACCCCGATGCATGTAGGAGTCGATGCATCGTTGTCGAGGATTCACCGCTCGCAGACATGCGTGGATATCCTATGCTATCTGAGGGGATAATAGTGTATAAATCTCTGGCCAGAGTACTAGAAGTGTTTTAGGTAAATGTGTTTACCTAGTTACACTCGCGATGTCACTATTCGATCTCCAAGATGTACGCATAGCTATCGGATCTATAGCGACTCTCGATTTACCAATGGTCGTTGATCTGATCGGGATATATGGATTGAAAGGGCCGTACTGTATGCTAACCATGACAACTGGTTCTTGCAGGCACTATCAGTGATACCTAGGAGATCATGGGGCGATGTTGCTAGACGCTCTTACCATGATCCGTTGGGCAAGTCCGGGATTGTGATTCCGGAGCCACAATGGTTGTGGGCCCACGGCTAGCTGTATCCCTGAACCATTGAGGGTCACACAAGTACTGGATTCGAGATTCCCGCACGGATACTCAGCTCAATGTCTTGAGCATACGAAGAGGATTTTGGGAGTGCGACTTCCTAAAAAGTCAACAGAGGTCAAATCGTGATTTGCCGATGTTGAGGGGCAAAACGGTCATTTTGTACTGGGGTTCTGAAAAATGGTTTTTCAGATCATAGTATTCAATTTCGGAAACTGAGTCGATCGGTCCGATCTGATCGGCGATCAGAGTTACGAAGAAGTCACAGTGGTGGGGATGAACCAAATGTTCACCCGTTGGACTCGGGCCCGTTGGGCCGGTACAATCCTACCACAAGTCTATTTAATTAGACTAGACTTCATTAACTACTACACTTAAGCAAACCCTAATCCTAAGCACAAAACCGCCGCCCCCTCTCCTCTTCGACCTCACGCCGCGCCGCCGTCGCTTCGCCGGAAAATTGTTTCCGGCCTAGTTTTTTCGAGGTGAATCCATTGGCGATAAATCCTTCAGCCTTCTAGTGCAGGCTGATTGGCGGAAGATCGATTCCGGTCGTGGACCTGATTGATGGATCTACCGCCACCTACCGTGAAGAGCCGGCGTTCTTGTAATTCCGGTTGGAGCCAGGCACAAGTGCCAGCAAGGTAGTGTTTTTCGAGTGCCTTCCTCCGCACTGTCCACAAGACATGCTGCCAGAACCACTGCTAGAACCAGAACTCACAGAACCAGAGGAACTCGAATTCGCCTTCTTCTTAAACTTTTTCCCTCGAGGTCGAAACCTTTGGCGATTCAACTACTGTTGCGACCCTGAGGAGAATAAAAAGATTGCGACGCATCCTGCACAGGCTGATAGGTGAGTCCAGTATTCGGCTGAATCCGAGCCTCAACCTCCAACAAACTCTCCTCAATATCCACCGCTCGGTTCACTGCATCAATATAGGTCGCAGGTGACCCAGACAAAACCATCCGGTACAGATCAGGCCTCAAGCCCTTCAGAAATTGTTCCTCTTCGTCCTCTCCTGGTTGGCAACGTGTGGAACATAAACCAAAAGTGCAGAAAACTGTCGGGCATACTCAGCCACTCGCATGCTACCCTGCTTCAAATTGTCAAAGTCCCGCTCCCGGCTGTTATAGAAGGAATCCGGGGTATAATCCTATCTGAACACCTCACAGAAGCTCTCCCAGATGATCACAGCCCCACTATCACGAAGGATACGAGAAGTACCTCTCCACCAGCACTGTGCATTGTCTCTCAGCTACAACACCGTCAGCTTCAGTCTTTTATCGGGAGCGTACTCCAAAGTATCGAACAACTCCTCCATCTGAGCTAACCAAGCCTCAGCCATCGCACCACCCTCTGCTGCAGAAAATGTCGGAGGGTTCGTCCGCTGAAACCTAGCTAGGACCAACTCCATCTCGCCTATCTGTCTAGTAACATTCTCAACCTGATAAACATCATCATCACTACCTGCCCTAGACTCCTCCTCGGTACGTCTAGTCGCCCTACCTCTTCCTCTCCTCGGCGGCATCTAAACAAATCTAGAGGTAAGATCTCACGGCAGATAGATATATCACATAGACAGATAAAAGATCACATAAGTCACATAGCAAATCAAAAATCAAATCAAAACTCTGTGCCTAGACTCAAGTGTGATCAAAGGAACCTCTTCCTCTCCTCGGCGGCATCTAAACAAATCTAGAGGTAAGATCTCACGGCAGATAGATATATCACATAGACAGATAAAAGATCACATAAGTCACATAGCAAATCAAAATCAAATCAAAACTCTGTGCCTAGACTCAAGTGTGATCAAAGGAAATTGAGCTTATCCCAGTTTAAGCTCTGATGCCAAAAATGTCAGGCCCCGTGCTAGTCACTCAAAGATAATAGCACAATTAAGCACATAATCACGGAAGCGTAAAATCAGGCTTAAAAATTTTCGAATTATAATTGGGCCTGAACTTAAACATCATTAAAAATATTCATAATCAAAATAAGAGTTAACTCAAACTCCAACAATCAGGTAACAACAGTATTCAATTCAAAATACAGATCCCCAAATACAATAAAACACAGGGCATCCCCCGGTTCAATACATATCATAAATAGACTGGGACTCAAGAAAATGGGGATCGACCAGCTGAACCTCCACTCTGTCCAGCTTGGTTACCTGAAGATCCTGCAAATGGGTAACACAGACCCAAACAACACAAAGCAGGAAAACAAATACGAGGTCAAGCCTCAGTACGAAGAGCTATCAAAACAGCTAATCATGCAACATGCCATAATCAATGCTATGAAATGCATGAGGGCTATCAAGGATCGGATAGCTAGACCAGTGTATCAACTGGCAATCATCTCAGTCAAGCCTCTATACCACGCACAGCCAATCAGCTGGTGGAAATCATCTATCCGTGATCATCGGGGCCCATCAGCCCATCACAACTCGGTGGTAGACACTCGAATCCGGTAGTCACCACTCCGATAATAGCGTTGGACTTTTCGAGTACGACACATCTGTCGGCCAGTCACAACGTGGCTCTCAATCAGGTCATCAATCAATCTGTCAATCAGGCTCAATATGTATGCATGTATGCCAATCAATATTCAATTCATAATGCATACTATTCAATTCAAATGAATACAATTCACAGTACATGAAACAAGACATATAATCAATCAATTCATCATTCTTGCCTCACGTAAACACATAACAGCAATTCATAACCCGAATTATAGCCATGCTCAAAGCTGTAAAATCCGCTCAATTTGTAACTTCAATCAACTGAATTCTACCTCAACAAATCTTACAAAGGCACGGCACAACCACTGAAGCAAATCAACTTCCTTCTGCTACTGCAATCACGGCAGAAACTCCCTGGAACTCAAATCTGTACCAGGTATCTAACAATCAGATAATTTCGAACTCAACATCTAAAGTTCTAAGGTCCAGTAGCATAATTCAACTACCTAATCCTACAGAATACTCTTCAACTCCTAAACGAGGCTTAAACTTGGCAAGGAATCACTTACCCAAAAGCGCACAACACCCAAAGAATGCTCTGCCAGATTTCTCCAGAATTCTTCACACACCAGCAGCTTCACGCTCTATTCCACAATTCGTTCTACAGCCTCTAATGGGTAGCAATCGAAAGAGCTAGGCAAGGTGAACTCAGCGCCACTAAAATCACCCACAACCAAGGCTGGAATCGGCAGAAATCGACGGGAGAAATGTTCAAATGAACAGTGTCGATCGAGGTTTCAACAGAGAAGAGGATAAGAAATATCGGGTGTAAAATGTTCTAAGTCTCGATCAACACTTCTATATATATAACCCTTAAATCCAACAGCTGCTGTTCGCAAAATAACCAGACGACGGGAACAGTAGATATCTGCCAACAGAAACCAGTCGTTGCCCACAACAAAACCAGACGCAACAACCAGTCGTTGCATTTTGAAGGAACATCCAAAACGACACCGTTCCAATCAAAACAAAACGACATCGCAGCGCTCCACCAGCTGACAACAGATATCTCTTAAAACGACCCAGATGCAAGAGTAACCAACAAAACGACGTCGCATGGCCTACGTCATCCTATCTGTCAACAGATACCTCTCGACTGGATAAACAATGCAACAGATCCCTCGCTACTGGTACCAGAGGCAATACCAAAACGCAGAGTTTCCACTTAACCAAACAACGTCGCTTCTCATCAGCGACTGGTTCTTCAAACCAAACACGTGTCGCTTCCTCGATCACTCTCACAATTGCGCGCCTGCTGCCAGCAGCAACCATCACAAGCGCAACTACTACCAGGCGTAACACAAGACGTCGCGCTCACGTCATCTCTACTGATTTTCAAAATTCACCAGACGTGAGCTACAGTACTATTGACCCGCGTTGACTTTCGCTACAGGAGCTTGCTGCTGACACACTTCGCCAAAAATTCTCTACGTCTGCTTCTTATACTAGCGCTGCGTCTGATTTCTAACACTTAGAGAAATTCGAAAACCCAAAATCCCATGACTAATCCTATGAAATTGATTAATCACAATTCGAATTTCTCAATCCTCACAGCAGCGGAGCATCAGACGTCCTCACGGCCGGTCGAAGTAATATCATCAACATCATGCTCACCTGCACCATTTAAACCTAGTGAGCCTAAAGGCCAAGCATGCTCTATCCGCTAATAACAAAGTATGTATAATAAAACCACATACAGGCACATAAGTATAGGAACATAATTTCATGACATGCGTGCTTGAAAGATCTTACACGTTAAATCATACTGTAGTCGTACATACTTCATCATATAACATATATATTAAGGCATGGCATAAACATAACATAACTTAAAAGAACATGTGAGTCGTATCCATGAAGTGAGAGCCATAATTCGATTGATCAATCTATAAACCAACGTACGTGACGGTGTGGTTCACCCCGATGTCACACGAGGATCCCTATATGTCACACCTCTGTGCTGCCACTTCACCATGATGTCACACATGGATCCATAAACTCATACATTAACAGGGGATCCCCGAGCCCGGCTACCCGGCTAACTCCCATCATTACTTGCCCCACAACACATCAATCCCTAAAAATATTTTTCATTCATGCCTTAACATAACTTAAACTTTCATGATGCATGCTTTCATAAAATCATGCAACTTTAAAAAAATCTTGGCCCATCAATATATATTTAATTTCCTTAAAACATTTCATAATCAATTACATAGCATAATACGTATATAATTAAATATATATTCATGGGCCTATGCATTATTTTCCTCGGCCCGGTCAAGGACTGGCTCAAGCGACTGGCCCACTAATTCTAAGCCCAAGGCCTCCACTAGACTTAAAATAGCACTAATCCCAACTCAACTGGACCCACAAAAAAGAATCACCCCTTTAAAATCATTTGAAGGGCTCGGCCCAACATCGTCAAAACAGGCATAAAACTCCCTTAAAAATAATACGGCCCAAAATCTTCCAATTTGACTTAAATCCCCAAATTACTTGAAAATTTACAACTTAAAGTAATTTTGACTTAAAATCATTGACCCGAAATCATTTTGACCAAAACTAAATTTTAACTTAAAAAGTTGACTTGACCCGATAAAAATGACTCGGACTTTAAAAATAAAATTACCCGGCCCAAAAATAAAATAACTCGGATCGGACTTAAAATATTTGACTCGACACTTAATCAACTCGACCCGAACCGATAGAACCGACCCATCGGCCCAACCGAACCGACCCAAGACCAACAACCAAGCCCTAGCCATGCACGTCGCCCATCCAGCTGTTAGAGTAGATGCCCAACTAGCCAACTTGTGGCGTGTGGGTTTTATAGACTCTTGTACAAACAATCTTTATATATGATATTCGTATTTATTTATATGGCATTCTTTACTTTCATTATGTGTGTAATGATTTGCAATTGCGTTGAGTAAAGACCTAGAATGCACTAAAGCGTATGTTAGATGTGATAGTGGGTATGACGACTATCATGAAACACATCTAATAGTCGCTGTGTATTCTAACATGTTCCTAGTCGATTGGGCCGTCAAAATAAGGATAAGGCCGCCCGAGTTCGAGACTAGTATCTGCGATGCGAAGTACCATGTTTCATTGGTAGGGAACATTGTGATGTTCTGAGCATGCAGATAGATAGTGACCTAGTGATCTATCGAACTACCCTCGTTCGGACTTTCCAAGTGGTTACCATTTGTCGAGTGGATAAGTCCGAGGTCTTGATTGTACTGATTAGTCCTCACGACTCGAAACGTCATTGAGACTCTACATGATAGGCGTCTCACTTTGACCCGTTTGCCGACTCACTTGGGGTCATAAGGCGTCGGGATTGGGTGAGACCCCGATGCATGTAGGAGTCGATGCATCGTTGTCGAGGATTCACCGCTCGCAGACATGCGTGGATATCCTATGCTATCTGAGGGGATAATAGTGTATAAATCTCTGGCGAGAGTACTAGAAGTGTTTTATGTAAATGTGTTTACCTAGTTACACTCGCGATGTCACTATTCGATCTCCAAGATGTATGCATAGCTATCGGATCTATAGCGACTCTCGATTTACCAATGGTCGTTGATCTGATCGGGATATATGGATTGAAAGGACCGTATTGTACGCTAACCACGACTGACTGGTTCTTGCAGGCACTATCAGTGATACCTAGGGGATCATGGGGCGATGTTGCTAGACGCTTTACCATGATCCGTTGGGCAGGTCCGGAATTGTGATCCCGGAGCCACAATGGTTGTGGGCCCACGACTAGCTGTATCCCTGAACCATTGAGGGTCACAGAAGCACTAGATTCGAGATTCCCGCACGGATACTCAGCTCAATGTGTTGAGAATGAGAAGAGGATTTCGGGAAGTGCGACTTCCTAAAAGTCAACAGGGGTCAAACCGGGGTTTGCCGCTGTTGATGGGAAAAACGGTCTTTTTACACTGGGGTTCTGAAAAATGGTTTTTCATATCATATTATTCAGTTTCAGAAACTGAGTCGATCGGTCCGATCTGATCGGCGATCGGAATTACGATGTAGTCTCGGTGGTGGAGATGAACTGAATGTTCATTGTTGGACCCGGGCCCGTTGGGCCGGTCCAAGTCCAACACTTAATCTATTTAAATATGATTAAGAGACTTAATTGAAACACTTGATACAACCCTAACCCTAAAGCATAGCCGCCCCTCCCTCTCCTCACTAACAAGCCGCCACCGTGCGCCGCCCGCCGCCGCTCGCCGCTTCGCCGGAAATCGTTCCGGCCTAGTTTTTTGAGGAGTATCCATTCGTGCAGAATTCGTCAGTGCTTCTAGTGCAGCCTGATGAAGGAGTTTCGGTTCTGTTCGTGGACCGGATTGGCGATTATCTACCGCAATCTACCGAGAAGAGCCGGGTTCTTGTAATTCCGGTTGGAGTCAGGCACAAGTGCCATCAAGGTATTCGTTTTGAACGCCATATGTATGTTGAATTATGAATTCTATTTTTCGTATTGATCGTCTCCCGGCCTTTATTCTTTGTTCTTCCGCTGCCTCGCCGGGGGGCGGATCCGGATCCCCATCACGGTTCAGAGTCCGGAAAGTCTGATCGTGTTAGTAGGATACAGATCGAGGAATACCTAGAAGGTTTATTGGTCACATCAGTCGTATTCTAAACTAACTTTCCTAGTAGCTGACTCTTCTAAGAGATGGCTATGGCATCAACAAATGAATCATCTAAATTTAAAGAAAGTTGTAAATCTGAGTAAGCGTGAGTTAGTTACTGGTTTGCCCAAAATAAAATTTTAAAAAGACAAGATTTGTTCTGCTTGTTAGCTGCGAAAACATATTAAATCTACTTTTAAAAACTAGAGGCAATAGCAAAACTCCCGAAGGCTGGAACTTGTACATATGGATATTTTTGGTCCTATACCCGTGACCATCTTAGGGGGAATGAAATATTGTTGGTTGTTGATGATTTTTCAAAATTTACTTGGGTGGTGTTTTTAAAATCGAAAGATCAAATTGCCGAACATCTGATCAAACTTTTAAAACATTTACAAAATAACAAATCTTGTAGTATCAACCGGAAAAGAAGTGATAGAGGAACTTAATTTTTAAATTTTAGACTATCCTCTTATCTGGATGACACTGAAATCAAGCATGAGCTTTTAACAGCTAGAACACCTCAGCAGAACGGGTTGGCTGAGCGTAGAAATCGAACTTTAAAAGAAGCTGCTACACTATGATTGTTGATTCAGACATTTCTAAAAAGTTTTTGGCTGAAGCAGTTAACACAGTTTGATACACTCAGAAAAGTTTTTGGCTGAAGCAGTTAACACAGTTTGATACACTCAGAAAAGTTTTTGGCTGAAGCAGTTAACACAGTTTGATACACTCAGAAAAGTTTTTGGCTGAAGCAGTTAACACAGTTTGATACACTCAGAAAAGTTTTTGGCTGAAGCAGTTAACACAGTTTGATACACTCAGAACAAATCGATAATTAATAAGAATCACAGTGTAACCCCATATGAGATCCGGAATGGAAAGAAACCTGATATTTCTTATTTCAGGGTGTTTGGATAACAATGGTAAAATCATCTAACAGCTTTCGACGAGAAATCTGATGCAGGAACCTTTCTGGTATATTCAGCTGTGAGCAGAACTTATCGTGTGTTCAACAACAGAACGCTAACGGTAGAAGGATCAGCTCAGGTGGTGTTCGATGAGACCAGCTTTCGATCTACTTCAGCTGCGAACATGAAAGACATGCAGGTAACATCGATGTCATTGATTTGACTAATTTTGACCCAGTGAAGGACCAGCAAACAACAGGTGTGCCAGCTGTAGAGGCCGCTTTGGTTGACTTGCAAGCTGATCGCACGCAAGCTGATGCAGAATGCACACAAACTGATGTAGATCACGCAAGCTGATGCAGATCACACGCAAGATGATGGAGAACTTGCGTGAGCTGATGACCCAAACAGAACATGTGTTATCGTCCAAACTGAACAAGTCAAGAACGAAGGTGTCAACACTCAACACGAAGCAAATCCATTTGGACCTGACTTTAGTGGCATAGAAGTCACCCACCTGAGCAGGTCAAGGTAACGTTAATTCACCAGTTCGCATACGAGGCCATCTTATGCATGTATTTCAATTTAGCATTCATTTTGCATATAGAGCCTAAGATGATTGATGAAGCCTTAGTAGACCCTAGCTGGGTAGAAGCAATGCAGGAAGAACTAAATCAATTTTTATGAAATAAGTTTTGGAAATTAGTTCCTAGACCATCTAATTACTCTGTAATTGGTACAAAATGGGTCTTTAGGAATATGGAATTGTAGTAAGAAAAAAAAGTGTTGGTGGATCCGGATCCGCCCCCCGGTCAGGCAGCGGAAGAACAAAATTATAGAAACCGGGAGGCGATCAATACGGAAGAACAAAATATAGAAACCGGGAGGCGATCAATACTAATAACAAAACTATATGTATCGACATACATAGGGTGTTTCAGGCATGTTACCTCGCTGGCACTTGTGCCTGGCTCCAATCGGTGTTTCAAGAACCCGGCTCTTCTCGGTAGATTGCGGTAGAAACGCCAATCCGGTCCACGACCAGATCCGAGACTCCTTCGTCAGACTGCACTAGAAGTCCTGACGAGATCAGCACGATCGAATACTCCTCGAAAAACTAGGCCGGAACGAAATTTCGGCGAAGTTGGGCGGCGGCGGCGGCGCACGGCGGCGGCGTGATCGAGGGAGGAGAGGGCGGCGCACACTTAGGGTTTTGGAGTGTAATGTGTAGAGTTATGTATCATAAAGTCTCTTAATTTAAGCCTAATTATATATATACTTAAAGTTGGACTTGGGCCGGTCCAACAGGCCCGGGTCCAAATGACGATATCAATCGCTGCGACTTCATCGTGACTCCGATCGCCGATCAGATCGGACCGATCGAATCAGTTTCCAAAACTGAATGTTATGATGTGAAAAACAATTTTTCAGATTATCAAACCCTAAATAGCAAAATGACCGTTTTGCCCTTCAACGTAGTCAAATCCCGGTTTGACCCCTGTTGACTTTTAGAAAGTCGTACTTCCCGAAATCCTCTTCTCGTGCTCAACACATTGAGCTGAGTATCCGTGTGGGAGTTTCGAATCCAGTACTTGTGTGACCCTCAATGGTTCAGGGATACAGCTAGCCGTGGGCCCACAACCATTGTGGCTCCGGAATCACAATTCCGGACCTACCCAA